>CADDIJ020002275.1:0-58851 GCA_902809745.2 Tetradesmus lagerheimii | reverse complement strand
TGTAGCAGCCATTGCATTCTACGTGCTGTCAGGTCCACTGTCAGGTCCACGGTGTGTCTAGTTAGACACAGTACTGAAGGTGTGTCAAGACCCAGAGGGCTAGCAAGGCAGCTTGCAACCATATCCAAAATACATTTAGGTAATATTAGTTGCAAAAAGCCTTTGCAACGCTGCTGACAGCGTTAGTAAGCTGAGAACGAGCATGGCAGGACGTGAAGTCGCTGCATGGTGTGAAATAGATAATATGTCCAACAGCTTTTGCAGCCACTCAACGCCAGTTCCACATCCGATACCCATGCAACCCGTGCAAGCCTATCCTGATGCACAGCCCGGAGGCGCTCCCACCAGACCTGCAGCCAGACCTCGCTCCAGGCGCTCCCACCAGAAATCCAGCACATGCCCAATTACAAACATAATTTTTTAATGGGTAACATGATGATGATGAAACATATTTTTTTCTCTTCATGAACACTAATTTGTATGACAAGGATACCAACACTATAGGCTGTGTAACTAACTAACTAACTAACTAAGCAGCACCTGCAGCAACAGCAGCAGCATGCAATGGCAGATATTACAGACAGGTGGTGGTGATGTGTCAGTTGCATTACATTGATGCTGGTCCACAAGTTATAATATGCATCCCTTCTGTTGTCCACAGACCAGCTGTTGCCATGCTGATTTAGCTGCATTTTGTGCTCACCTGATCTCGAGGTGTAGCTTGTAACTGCAGTCACTGTCTCTGTGGCAACTAGTCCACCAAGGAGGTAGGGTGTCCCTGCAAGCTCACATGAAGCAAATGGTGTATTTGTAAAGGGCAAAAGTGCAACACAAGCTCACCTCTGTGCCTTTGAGCCAAGCTGCTGTGCTGCTGCCGTGGCTGCCGTCAAAATTCACACACTAATGTGCACCCCAGGATCCTGTGACTGTGTGTAAGGAATAATGCTGCTGTGTGCCAGCAGTGGCCCCATTGTGTTTTTGTGCATACAGGCAACAGCAGCCAGGACAGACCATGTGGGGCAAAAGGGATGTCTGACGATTAGCCACAGCCGACTGCACCCTGGCCCTCATGCGCCTAGACACTGCATATGCCTGCACGCACAAACACATACAAGGCCCAGCTGGCAGCACATACAGAACATACAAGAGTGGGCAGTAATAACCCAGCCTGCACCTCATGTTGCTCGACCAGACCAGCCATGGGACCATGGACGGCTTACAACTGCCCAAAATGTTGGCGGCAGCATCCAATAGAGTGGTGTTCCCATGTGGCCTAAGACATTGAGCAACACAGAAGTGCAGGAGGTAAGCCAACGCATGTGCACAGCTTCACATGAGGCAGTCTCGGCCATCCTTGCCCCATGTGTAGAGCCAATTGCTGCAGAAGTACACCGCGCTATTACTGCCCAGAACAGCTTGCTTCTGCTCTCAAACTGCTGCCTCTTAAGTGTGATGCACTGCTAAATAAGTGTTTGCAGGCATAGTTGCACTAAACGTGAGGTCAGGCTGTTTATGAAACGAAACGAAACGTTTGAAACGTGCGTTTTAAACGCTTTCAGTGTGAAACTCTACTTTTAAACGGCAGCCCCAGTGGGGCTAAAGCGTTTGAATGGGGAACCCCGTGTCACTCGCCCTTGCAGCCCGTTCAGGCACGCAGGGAGCCTTATAACCTTGTAACGGCATCATTGTTATTTATTTGGTTGATGTTCTGCTGTCCCAACCATCTCCAATGTGAGCAACAAGGTCTTTGAAGCACTGCAGCAGTATTGCTACGAGGCACGTGGCAGGCGACCATCAATGATCTCGTATAGCTTCTCGTAGCTTTGCAACACATTAACAACATAGGTTTAGTTGTTTGTGTGTAGCTACGAACAGATGCGCAACACATGGCAGCAGTAGGCTCACATCCTGCACTGCCACAGGCTGCAGTACTAGTCACCGATGTGCTGACGTGGCACGCTGCTGGCCAGCCATGGGCATCACTCCAAGGCTGTCAGGCACCGTTTTGAAGTCTTAAAGGACCTACAACAATCCGAAATCATTGTAGCTCAGCAAGTATCAGTGGTTGAAGGCAAGACGACCGCGTATTTGTCCTGTACTACCTTGTACTGCTGTAGTATGGCGTGGCGTTTCAACAGCGTTTCATCAGCGTTTCAAGAAAGGCTCTGACGTTTTAAACGCGTTTAGAAACGAAACGTTTCGATTCATATGAAACGTTTAGTGCAACTATGTTTGCAGGCATACAGTTAATTAACATAGCTTTGTATGCTCCCCCTGCCCCATGCATGCCACTTGTGGTTGCAGGTCAGTTCTGTTTTAGCAGGCCACTGCACCACTGTCCCATCATGGCACATGAAATTGCACGTGAGATTGTGTTGCTTGCACAGGAGAATGCCAGAACAGTTGTGCAGGTCACGCTTGGTGTCAAAACTATGGACGGGCTGCAGCTCACGAATAATATTGTGTCTGCTTTTGCTCCCACCTGTATAAAAGGGCTGCTGCTGATTCAGAGTGGAGGTGTGAAGCTGGCTGCTGAGAATGATGACGCTGCGCTTGCAATCATAGAAAGCATCATTCAAGATTCTCTACAAGTGCCACCGCTTGTGGGCGTGGATCCAGCAACGGGCCCGGCAGCAGCAACATCCAGACAGCTGCTGGCATTTGCTGTTAGGCCTGACCAGACTACAGGCAGCAAAAGGCATGCGTTGCATTGTTAGTTGCTTAGAATCAATGAACACACTGTGTGTGCGTGCGTTCAAAGTACATGACGAAGTGTTCCAGACCATTGCACTGTGCAATGAAGTGCTTACTGCTTGTGCATTAAATGCCCTGCAGCCATATGTACATTTGCACCCTTGGGGCATATTTCACACACCCAGAACTCCAGGATTCGCCTCCTGTCTGCGTAAAAGGACCTGCTTGGCCTGGGCCTTGCTAAGAATGCTGCAATGCGCATTAAAGGGCGCTGCGGTGCCTGGCACCTCAGTAAAGCGTTGAATCTATCTATATTTCTAGTTGCGCTCACGAACAGCTCTAGAGATGCCACGCGGGGCGCAATGCACTATGTTGAGTGCTGAGAGTGCCAGCCGAACGCAATCAGGAGCCAGCTGAAGAGCACAAATGGCCTCTATCACATGTTCGTGTAATAAATTTGCGTATTATCACTCTAAACCTGGTGTCGAGGCATGCTTGAGTTTCAGCAATTTTGCAGGTGTTTGAAGGAGTATTTTTCAGAAGTTTCAAGTAGATCACCTTCATCAACCAAGAAAGGGTATTTCAACCATTACAATTTGGTGTTCCATCGCAAGGCACGTGGTCTGGGAACGCTCTAATCCCTAACGCCTCCACATGGCAAAGAGCCCCACTGCATAGCTCCAGCTAGCTTTTTGCTTTGCATACATGCCTTAGCCACGATAAATATACATTACTGTATATGGACTGCAGCCAATATGCGGTATAATGTTGCAGCTTAGCGAACGTGTGTGATGACCCTCGCTTGTCATGTCGTCTTGTTTTAAAGCTGTTGAACGTGAACAAGTCATCATCAAAGTAGTGTCACGTATGAACGTCTAAGTGCGCAAAGTTGACACATCTTGCGCACTATCTACAATCGACTGCTAACCGAGCTTTCATGCGGCTGCCCCCTGAAGCACCCCGCATTCTGCTGCTTCTGTACAACTTTTTACTGTCCGTCCACGGCTGAAGCATTAGCCAAAACAGCATACACGCTACAGCATCGAGGTGTGTCGCGTGCTCTGTGTTGGGATGCAGCAAGTACAGCTAAACATGCGCTGTCTTCTTTAACACATGAATGCAGCACTGCCGTATGGAAAGTTCCACCGTGCTGGATAGGAAATGGATTGCTTGCTGCTTCATGCCCTGCAGGTGCACCAGCCTGTACTAATTCTACCGCGTCGCACCAACTTACTGCATATTGACAGGCTCACGAAATCGTCGTTCTCTGTTAGCGTTCAGCGGTCAGGCATGGCAGACCCAATGGAGCAGCTGCGTCTGGAGCTCAAGAATAAGCTGAGCGAGGAGCAGTTCAAGCTGTTCCAGCCACAGCACCTGCAGGGGATGGTAGATGAAGCGTACAGTGCGGCTGTGTTGCCTAGTGCCTCCAGGGAAGGCTTGAGCAAAGCAGGCCTGCCAGCAGCGTTGGTGGATGTGCTGCTCCACGCATACAATGGTGCGCTTTGCATGGCTGTTGTATGCACACAGGGTGAATGCAGCATTCTGTGTCTGGCAGCCAGTGTGTCAGGAACGTTTGTGAAAATTCTACAGCTTGGCACGCACCATAGCAATAACAGTTCTCTTTTTAGTCTCAACTCCAGCTTGAAACCAGCATGTTGTATGCTCTGCTGCCACCGTGCAGCATGCTGGTGCTCTACTAGGAACTTGTGTCAGGCGCTTTTGTTGAAGTTGTGTGGAACCATGTGTCCAAGGCATCGCAACCCAGTATAGCCATGTTTGTTGATCTATGGTGCTGCTTTGTTGCATGCATGCAAACCACTGAATGCACACATCGCCTGCTTGTGTCCTTGCTGATGATGCATGCTGCAGTATGCCATGTGCGCGCCTGCCAAGTTTGCATGCCCAACCCCTGTGTCAGTTTCTTGACTGACAATGCATATGCCTTTCTGCCTTTATCCCCCCCAAAACCCGCACACTATGCCCAACTGCTCTGCTGACCTTCCTTGAACAGGCGCAGGAGCAGTAGGTGAGGCATGCACTGTATTTCTGCACATAAAGACAGAATGACATGTGCGCCAGCTCCTGTCCCAGAATACCATACCATTGTTTGCATCCCACATGAATGCTTGGCTGCAGCCGGCTTTGTTGCTGCAACATAAAATACCCGCAACAAAACTCTGGCCTCCCAAATGCAACATGCACTTCACACACTCAGCACAGGTTGATCTTTGTGTGCACTCTTCGCTGCCAATAGACAACACCAGAGTGCCACATTACCATCCTGCGTTGCTGAATGCTGCATGCATATGCTGATTGCATTTGCCACTGATACTTGACCCGTGCTGCACATGCTGCCTTGCCCTGCTCCCTTGCATGCTCCATCATCTGCCATTCCTTGGTGGCCCATGCTTTACCACAACAGCACCAGGTGAGCGTTGGAGTTGCAGGCATGGGTGAAATGTTAGCATGCAGTAGCCGCCTATGGCACATGTCAGCAGTTGCTGCAAACTCTTCTGCAAGACTACTTGCTGGTCTCATAGAAAGGGCTGCTGCAGTCTGAATTGCAACCTCAGCATGGATTAGTCTATGAATCTTTTGAATATGCAAGCTGGGTTATCACATGCTGCGCGTGCCCACCAAGCAGCGCTTTGCTAGGGCGTATTGACAGCATGCTGAAGGAGCAGTGTTATGAAGCATGCTCGAACACTTCCACAATACCAGGCGACCCTGCAACACCCTCCTGCATGCTCCTGTGCGCTGCTAGCCACTGTGTTGTCATGCTGCAAGCTTGTTTGTTTGACCATTTGCTGACCATCTCCTGCCCACGTGTCCTTGCATGTGCTGTTCATGGCTACCACCTGGCTTCTTCTCTCGTCCCGCAGCAGCAGCAGCAGCAGCAGCAGGAGGAGGTGAGTCATGTATGTACTTGCAAGGCTGCCAAACCAGCGTTGCTTGCAGTTGCTTGTAAAGCAGCTGCTAAAGCCCATGCCCCAGCAGTCCTGTTTATTAAGAGCACTACATGCAGCACCACGTGGCGCATGGTAGCTACCCTCATGCTATCTGTAACCGATTAGAATCAGCGAGGCAACTGCATTTCAGATCCATGTGAAGGCTTTTGCTGCAGCCAGCTATGTTGCAACAACATAAAACCACAACACTCTGCGCTCCCAATCATAGCATGCACCAGTGCCACACACACTCTGCACAGGTCAATCTTTGTGTGCACTCTGCGCTGTCAACAGACAACACAAGAGTGCCACCTTACCATCCTGCACTGCTGAATGCTGCATGTATCATGCTCACTGCATACCGCATCGATGTCGACTTGTGCTGCCCTGCTCTGCCCTGCCTCGTGCCTGTGCATGCGCATGCGCCATCATCTGCTGTTCCTTGGTGGCTCGTGCTTTACCACAACAGCACCAGGTGAGTGTTGGAGTTGCATGCATTGGTGGATGTTGGCATGCAGCGGCCACCTGTGGCGCCTGCCAGCAGTTGCTGCAAGCTCTTTTGCAGGAGTACCATGAAAAGGATTTCTGCAGTCTGAATTGCAACCTCAGCATGGATTAGTCTAATAATTTATTGATTATGCAAGCTGGGTTATCACATGTGCGCGTGCCCACCAAGCAGCGCTTTGCTAGGGCGTATTTTACAATGTGCTTGTAAAGCAGTGTCATGGGGCATGCTTGAACAGTTGTGAAATACTAGGCAGCTCTGCAACACCAATATGCATGCTCATGTGCGCTGCATGCCCCTGTGCTTTCATATTGCAAGCTTCTTTGTTTGACCTTTTGTTAAATAGCGCCCTGCCCGTGTGTCCTTGCATGTGCTCTTCACGGCTCCCTACCTGGCTTCTTCTCTCGTCCCCACAGCAGCAGCAGGTGAGTCATGCATGTGCTTGTGATGGTGCTTGTAGCAAGCATGCCGAACCTGCCTTGCTTGCCGTTGCGTGTAAAGCAGCTGAGAGGCCCCTTGCAGCGGCGGTGTTGGTTGTCAGGCGCACGGCATGCACCATCATCTGCAGCATGCTAGCAACCACTATCATCATGTCTGCCAATGATCAGCATCAGCAAGGCATTTGAGGGTTTGCAAAACCAAGTGAAGGCTTTGCAGCAGCCAGCTTTGTTGCAACAGCAGGACACGTGCAACGAACCCTGCCCTCCCAAATGCACCATGCACCACACACTCTGCGCACATATTAATCTTTGTGTGCACGCTGCGATGTCAAAAAACAAAACGAATGCCACATCACCATCCTGCATTCCTGGTTGTTGTGTGCATATACAATACGCTCGTACATACAGCACAATTGCTGACCTGTGCTGTGTGATGCTGCCCTGCCCTGCTGCTGTGTACGTGCGCCATCATCTGCTGTTCCTTTGCCGCTTGCTTTTGACCAGGTGCGTATTGGGATGGTTCTACATGTTTTGGTGGATTATTAGCATGCAGTGGCGGCCTGTGGCACATGCCAGAACTTGCTGCACACTCTTTAGCAGGACCACTTGCTTTAACCATGGACGGGGACTACTTGTTGTTTCCTTGGAAAGCATTGCCGCAGCCAACACTGGCAAAGCAGCAGGGACCAGTGCAGCATAGTCTATGAAGCTAGCGATTATGCAAGCTGGGTCATCATCTGCTGCTTGTGCCCTGCGCTGCTGGGACCGTATGTACAGCGTACTTGCGGCGCAGTGTCATGGGGCATGCTCGAGCAGTCATAGCACAGAAGGCAATACCATACTGCAGGTTCCTGTGTGCTGCATGTCCCTATGCTTAGATGCTGCAACCTACTTTGTTTGACCTTTTGCCGAACAGCGCCCTGCCCGCGTGTCCTTTGCATGTGCTCTTCATGGCTCCCCACTTGGATGCTTCTCTTGCAACATGGTTGCTATTGTGTGGCTGCTATTCATCCTGGTTCATCCTGGTTTCCCTTGACATCATCAGCAGGAGCAGCAGGTGAGTGGTGCGAGCACCTAAGATGTGTTTATGTGTGTGCAGTATTCTGTGTTGACCTTCTCAAATTTGTTGCACTCACCAGGTTGCTTATGCTGCTGGCATGGATCACTGCTACTGCTGCTCGCTTGCCTCAAGTCCTAGAAGCTGAGGGCTGGGGAGGGGGGAGGCGCCATATGAGCCCAGCTGCAGGGGACAGGCTTGGTAATGTAGGCATCAGTATAGCATTGCCGCACTTGCGGAACCCCCTCTTGTGTGCCTGGGGCTGAATGATGCTGATGAGCTGCAAACAATGATGCTGTGTTCAGTCAAACGCGTTGCCTGTTGAGTTGCTTGAAGCTCACTGCTAGTGATGCTCACGCTGTTGCAGGGCTTGATGTGGAGATAGTTGAGGAAGCAGTGCTGCGGGCCCTCAAGCGGCAGAAGGCAAGCGAAGCTTCCATCTCAAACTTCAGCACTGAGCATTGGAGTCGCATGGCGTTGGCTGCTGGATTGACTATGCGAGCGCATGAATGCTTGGAGGTGGATGATGGCAGCTGCAAGGAGGCACCTGTATTTCAGTGGAATGACGAGTCAGAGCCCAAACAAGCAGACCGGTACGCTCAAGCACCACCTGGCATGGACTGAGTTGTAGCCACTGTGACATGCAACATCTCAAGGTGGTCTGGCTGCATGCATGTGGTCCTTGACTGTCCAGCGCGATGATGCATCTTTCTGCCAGGCAGCCCTGCAGCCCCTTCTAGGCCGCCCTGCACATGTGAGGCATGCAAGGAACACTGTAACTGAAGACAGTGACGCTCCTAGTTGTTTGGTTTGAATGTTGTGTCTGCAGTGCACCAAGCGCTTCAGCCGCCAGGCTTGATAGGTCCGATTTCACAATCCCCACATGCTGGCTGCTGCTTGGGCTGTGGTCAACAGGTATATGGCACACTTGAAACAGGCCATCACTATCAGCAGCCGTACACACTCTCCTTTGGTGTGGCTGGAGGCAGGCCCCAGGGGATCACTGCTGGACACCAAGGGCTACGAGGAGCTGCTGCACTACAGCTCCATCACTGGCAACACAGACGCAGCAATTGTCACCCGCGCCAGCATGGAGTGTCTGGTGCCCAAGGAGGGGCTGTGCGTACTTTTTGAGCTGAAAAAGGAGGTCAAGCCAAGTCATGTATACCAGGCGGCATGTCAGCTTGTTTTGGCCAACCTTGCAAGCCACTTTAACCCTGTTGTCATCTTGACTGACCTCGCAGAGCACTGGCAGCTCTTCTGGCTTAATGAGTCAACGGTGTGGCACACCAAGCTTGCTAGCCGCCGTGCAGCACTCACAATCATTCAGGGCTGTGTGGCAGCAGCAGAGGCCGCCTGCATGTCATCCAGTACGGCCGTGAGTCAGACATTGCCTCAGACATTACCCCAAGTTGTGGCTGATCGCACGGCCAGCTTTTTGTCTCAGAGGGTGATTGGTGCTATCAGGAGGGAAGAAGATGCTCAGCTGCTGAGTTTGGCTGATCAGCTGCCACCTGCAGATGCACATGAGGTGTATGCTAGGGTCTTGTTGCGGCAGCTGTCCATGCAGCCGGCACTTTGTGGTTTTGCTCATGACGCACCTTTGGGCATGTTTTCTTGAGCTGGGCAGTCCTATTGAGCAGCACATGCATGCTGATGGTGCATTGTGTTGTCTATAAGCATAAATGCCCTAAACGGACCATACCTTGATGCCCAGGTAATGGACTGTAAAAGTACTGCCAGTTAGGCAACTGGCAGTACCCTAACAAGTTGGAGGGATACTATGCTTGATGAAATTCGGTCTGTTTTGCTGGCGGCGCTGAAAAATGTGTTGTCGTTGACTGATGCATCCACTAAGTTGTTGCGTTTTGTTTCTGATGATATTTGGGGTAGTAGGGGGAGTACACTGTACAATTGCTGCCTCCATGTACAACTGCTAGGTCTCAAGATGGTGGTACAGTCTGGACTTACCTTTTTGCATCTGGAACACGTTAAAGCAAAATCTAGAAGTATTACAATGACTTTTGAACAGGCGATCGAACTGCAACGGCCACAGACTGAAGACATCAAACGCATCCTGTGTTGTCGTGTGAAAGGTAGCGATGCAACCTGCGGAGCTCAGAAGTACGCTAACGAAGTGCATTCAGCAACCCTAGTTAACCGGCAGCAACAGCTAGGAAACCACAAGCAGCAAGCAGCAGCAGAAGCCAAGCAGTCAGCAGCACACGATGCTGCCTGTTGTGCAGAAGCTGCCCGGTGTTCAAGGTGATCTAAAAATGTTCAACACACGTTTGACTGTTATGCATGCCTCGTGTGGCAGCAAATGTGCTGAACGTACCCGTCTGCTCTTTGTGTCTCTCTGCAGCCTTCAGCAGCAGCCTCACCTCTGCAGCAGATTCTCAAGATGTGTCTGCTGCACACAACAGAGTTTCTGCAAGGGTATTTCCTATTGCAGGGCTTCTGGGCAGGCACATGCAGCCTCTGCAGCGGTTGCCTGGCAGCAGCAGCAGCAGGAGTGCAGTCCAGCAGGCTGCTCTTCGGCGCCTACAGCAGAGGGCTGAACACGTTGGAGTAGTCCAAAAAAGCGGCAGCAGCAGTGGCAGGCACCTCAAAGCCACGCTTCAAAGCCATGCCAGTCAGCTTCAACAATGCCGTGGAGAAGGTGCTCTACTGGGAGGCTGAGCTGCTGTCAGCACTGAAGGATATTAAGTAAGCAACATTCCCAAGCTAAACCAGCTTTGCTGATGCTGCATGTGCGGGTGTGCTGTGAAGGATGCTTGACTGCCAGTTGGCATGCAAATCCCCCTGCATCAGTGGCAATCCATCCAAGGTCACCTGCCTTCATGCTGCTGACTGTGCGTTGCCGCACTGTATTCCCATGCCCTGCCTGCAGTGCTCAGCAGCTGGCCCTCAAGGAGCGCGGCGACCCCCTGTGGTACCATCCCAGCAGGCTGACCAGCGGCGGCCAGTTTGCCACAACCAGCGCAGCATTCCGAGCGCGGCAGGCTGCGCAGGCCCTGCTGGCAGCAGCTGCGGCTGCTGTGCAGGCTGCTGCAGACACAGCAAGGCACGTGGCAGCCGGCAATGCGGCTGCTGCAGTGGCCCCCAACAGCAAGCTGTGGTGCCAGCTGTCCAAGCCGCTGGGTGGCAGCTGCAGCATCCGCAACACCACCTACAGCCGCTACACTGTGGCTCAGCTCATGACATCCACAGGACTGCACATGCAGGCTGGCCAGCAGCAGAACGTGCAAGTGCGTGTTGCTGCTGAGTTTGTTGCTGGTGGCAGGCCCCTGAGCGGCGGCAACTGGGCAAAGCAGCCGTGCAATGTGTGTGTATGGCCCGGCGAGACCCTGCTGCTTTGGGAGCAGCCAAGCCACAGGCTGGGCCGTAAGTTTGGGGGTGACGCTGCCAGCTTCGCTTACCCTGCCCTGTATGGCACCTTCACGGAGGAGCGTGTGGCGGGTGCAATAGGTGGGTAAGCCTGGCATTGAGGTTGGCTAAGTTCTTGAGATTGGTTCCTTTCTGGTTGCAGTTGCTGAGGCACTGTAAGAACTGTTGCAGGGGTTGGCTGTTTCTGTGGGTCTGATACACTTTGTACAGCTTCTCTGCGTTGCTGCTCTGCTGCTGCGCTGAGCCTTGCGCGCGTGGCAGCAGCTCTGGGTGTTCTGTCTGCAGCTGCATGAGTGTCCTCTGCAGCAGCGCCTTGGCTTGGATATGCCGGGCTGTGTTGCCAGGCTTCGCCTTCTTGTGGGAAGGCCCTGCGCCGCCGCTGCTGCCGCCGCCATGTTTGTGTCCCGGGGCTGCTGGCTGTTGCTGCTGTTGCTGTTGCTGTTGCTGTGCACTGCTTGTTGCTGACTCAGGGACAACCAGCTTGTTGGTGAGCTCTGCTTCCACCACCCTACCATCCTTTACTGCGTCTTTGTTTCTGTAAAAATAGCACAGCAGCTGACCCAAGGCGTCTGCCATGTCGTGCTGGTTCTCTCCGGCTGCCTGCCATACCCTTAGATCGTGGTTCCGCCCTGCAAATGCATTGCCATCGCCTGCCTCCAACAGCTGGCGCACAGCGTTTGCTGTACTCACTTTGCGGACGCGCCGAGTCATCTGCTGCCAGTTTTTGATCCCGAGGAACTTGTAGCGCTCGCTGGCACTTAGAACCCGCACTGTTTTGTCCCGGCACAGGTAGTACATAACAATGGCCTGCTGCAGCTGAAGATTGAAAACAATGCCCTTCTTGGCGTCAGCGTCCAAGGGTTGGTCTTCAACTAACACCCAAAAGTCATCAGATTTCAGTGCAGCTGTTACATTGTCTGTGATTGTGTCCAGATAGCGCTTCACCTGATCTTTGCTACGGATCACCTGCTCATGTACATCAAGCAGTTTGTGTCAATTCCAGTAGACGATGGTTTGGGTGGTGCTGTCAAAAGCGCACACGCCAGCATTCTGCGTGCCAGGGTCTATGGACAGACAATACTTTTTAGGAGGCTTGGGGGCGCTGCGTAGCATACTTGATTGTGTAATGCACCCACATAATAATGCCTGTTTCTACCGCCCTTGCATGTTTGCAGGCGCCCTGCAGCTGGATGGCGCAAGGCCACAGCAGCGTGCTGCTGCAAGCGCAGCTGAAGTTGCAATCACTGCACTGCAGCAGCCGCAGCAGCAGCCAGCAGCGCCAGTGCTGCTAGAGGCAGCAGGGGCAGTGCATCCTGTTGCGCCAAGCAGCATCAGCAGCAGCAGCAGCATGACCACTGCAGCGCTGGACGCAGTGTCAGACCTTTCAATGGCCCTGAGCAGCGAGGCTGATGCTGCACATGCTGCTGCAGTAGCTGCCGTGGTGCCTTTGCTGAGGGCTGCAGCAGACCCAGCTGTGGCTGCAGCCATCAAGCAGGGGCTGAAGCAGTTGTACGCGGCAGTACGTCAGGGTGCTTCAGTGCCTGCAGGTGTCCTCGAGGCCCTCACAAGCAGCATCAGGGCGCTTGCTGTGCCGGCTTGTGGACCCAGTGCTGCCAATCCCACAGCAACAGCAACGGCAGCACCAGCAAGCGCAACACCTACCAGCACAGGCAAGAAGCGCAAGCATGGCACTGCCATGGCAGCAGCAGCAGCAGCAACAGAGGCGGACAACAACAAGAAACAAAAGGTGCAGAAGCCTCCCCCTGTATTTTCTGATGGCCGGCCGGGCGTGTGGCTTGATGAGGATGTGGCTAGGGATGGGTGCTGGGTGCAGCTGGGCGATCACGTGTTCATGGGGGTAGAGTGCAGCAAGAAGAACATGCGAGACCCAGCCAGCTTCAAAGTGGCAGCAGCTGCTGCTGAGGGTGCAGGTGGATCTGCTGGCAGCAGCAGCAGCACAGCAGCAGCAGCAGCAGCAACACCCACCTGGTTTGGCTATTCCGCGTGGACCGCTTTGAAGGCAACTCCATGTTTGGCCGATTCTATCAGAATGCTGCGCGCGACCTTGCCCAGCCCCTGCAGCTTCAGCGAAGATCTCAGGAGCTGTGCAGTAACGAGATCAGCAGCATTCTGCATGTTCTGCAGCCCTCTGACAGCAGCAGCGAGGCGCTGGAGACATTGTCTAAAGTGGAGGCAGAGTGGCTGTTGGAGGTGCAGGCTGGGCTGTGTGCAGTTGAGACTTAGCTAAGCTATAGCTGAGACATGAGTTTTGAGCAGTAGCATGAGATGAGTGTGGACTCTATGCATGATGTACCTTGTGACTGCAGCTAGCTGTGCAGTGAGCTGTGGCAGGACAACTTTGGAGGCAGCACCCAGCCCAGTTAGGGCATTCAATGCAGGCCCTGTGTGACTGTAAAACTACGCCACATCCTTTTTGAGTACTGTTTGTTGGCTTGTCACTGAGAGCGGACAGCAGTGCACAGTTGATGAAAAACCTGCTTGTTTGCATGCTGTAGTGTGCTGCTGTGCCTCTGTGGTCAGCCTGGCCCGGACAGAGCAACATCCAGCAACGCTCCTCCAAACGGCGTCTTGACAACGGTTTTAGCAATAAAAGAATTGCGTCTCGGCGGCTCATGTATGTTTTCCTCGCAGGTGGCAGCTAAAACTCAAGCTGCGAAGTGGCCCGCACGAGAGTTTTTGGAACCTTGCCACAAATTGTTGGAACCTGCTGGAACCCTTCTGGAACCTATACCTGTTGTGTAGGTGCTGCCATGTGGCCCGTCTAGGTCTCAACAATTTGTGGCAAGCCAAGTGCCTTACACTAATGGTGAGCCTTAAGAGCTGCTTGTCATTGAATTGATGATGATAACAGCATGCTGACTTTGCGACACTAGAACTACAAGGGTGACCAGCCCACAATCTACCTGTGTGGTTTGGTATATACACATCCATACCTACTACGTGCTAGCCTTATTGTTGTGCAAACAGGAGGACAACTACACAAAAACAGTATCATGAGCAGAGTGCGCAAGCTGCTCCAGCAACATCGCTTGCGCTAGAAACAAGTTTGAGTTGACATGCTGGCATATCTGCACTACAATCTATGCATTGATCTGAACAACCATGAATCTGGGCATATGCATGGGTCCCATATGCAACCCACATGCGCATTGCTTGCAAGTAATCTCAAGGTACACAACGTGTTCCATATCTCGTTACTCAAACCAGTTTTTCCTGGTACCTCCACTGTGGCTCCTCCGCCACCAACCATGATCGATGTTGAAATGGAGTAAGAGGTAGAGCAGATTGCAATCTGCTCTACCTCTCAATTGAGAGCCACAGGTTTGTGGGTCATGGCAAGCTACAGTTTCTTGTGAAGTGGCTTGGCTATGGTGTTGAGCACAACACCTGGGAGCCACAAGCCAATTGTGCTAATTGCCCAGAGAAAGTCTCTGAGTACTGGTCTGCTGTGCAGTCCCAGTCTGGCATGCGCTTAGTCGCAGCACCACACAAGAAACAGCGCAAGAACAAGCGCTCAGCACAGGCTGCTGCTTTGCCAGCTGTTAATGCTGCTATACGCAAGCGTCGTCGCAAATGATCTCTTAGCGATGTGCTACTGCTTGCTGATTGTCACTTTGCCTCTGGCATGTTCTTGGTGAACTTCTCGTGACATTACTGTCTTTTCAGACATAGCTGCATGCTACCTGTCTAATCTAAGTACATTGTTGTACTTCTGTTGAGTTTGGTCTGTACGCCCGTAACGGCTAGGACTGTATCTCGTCGATGGAGAAAGCACGTGATGTGACCTGCCCTCTAGTGCACTACGCGGACTCAACTCAACTCGGCTTGTAGATTTGAGGGAATTCTCAACATAAATCCCCGATTGTATGCGCGTCTGTAAGGCTGTTGGTTAGTAGCTGGGCTGCGTGCCATAAGCTGCTTGCTGTACTGGCTGTGTTATCATATCAGTGCAGTTGTCCAGAGCGTTGCTCATTGCCAACTTGGTCTCTTATCAGCGTATTGACTGAGAACAGTCAAAGTTCCTGATGGGGCAGGCCTGTAACAGGAACTGTTACTATCCATGTAGTGGATGATTAGACATTACTCTTGTGACTCACACGTCCGTGTGAGACACGCGGCAGTCAATGTGACATTGTACTGCCGTGTTAGAACTACGCGGGCCTTGCGACGTAGGCGGTCTACAACAGCTGACGCTGGGCCTCAGGCTGATCATTGGTTAACAAACCTCCTTTTGAATACGCTTCCACTACGCGTCTTATACTCAGTGCCGCTACATCTGCACTGTTTGCTCTACAATCACTGTCTGCATTTCTGCATACCAGCATTGATCCCTCGGAGCAGAAGTAGCGGGACAATCAAACATCAGATGTGACAAAGACTCAACACCCTGATCCCTGCTGTATCATCATCATGTTACCCATTAAGCCATAGCATCAACGCCATCCCTGCTGTATGTATCTTGGAGCATAGCGGACTGATAGTGTGAAACTTTATATAAGTGATCAACGAGAGTGGCTTGCTGCCATTGCCGGCAATAGCAGCTTCTTCACCCATTAGGATCAATCCAAGCCTGTGACTGGGAATAGTTGCTTTATATCACGCGCGCTATGCCTCGAGTTAGCAGGTTGACGCACCACATTTGCTTTGGCCGAGCAAGCAGTTTGTGCAGCCTCGATTGTTGATATGCAACATGCGCAAGATTTTTGTGCAGTTGCGTTGACAATCGCACTCATAGATATCCCGTGCGCATTGCTGGTTGGTCCAGCTGCTGTTGTGCTGCACAGCTTGGCAAGCTTGCACACAGACGTGCATTTGACCCACATCCAGCAAGTGGTCAGCGCAAGTTGCTCTGATCAGATCCTGGAATGCTTAGCCTACCAAGGTGACGTGTTTTTAGGCTTAGTAAGCTTTGATGTTGGTATCCGAGCATTTGTGCCGTGCTTTGAGCAGATCTGCTGCTTCCTTGAATTGTGATGAGCCTGGAATGTCTCATTGGTCATGTTGTGCCTCCAGGGATGGATCTGTTGTGCGCCGACATAGGGCCGCGCACTGTTTCGTTGTCGGCTCGTGTAGGTGCTCGTGCCACAGTGCGCTAGGTTGTTTGTGAGATGTTCCCTCTGCAGCTCTGTAACTGTCTTATCATCAAGGTCATCAGTGTTCACAGCCCGTGCTTTCAGCCCCACTCAGTGTGGCGGATACAGTGACTGATTGCTCATTGTTTGCTCTCTCCAGAGATACCGCATGCCATGGAATGGCACGCTGAGCCTGTCATTCAATGCCTATGCCAAAATGGCTCCCCAAACGGGCGAGGTCACCACGTAGGTTGGGCTGGGCCAAAATGTGACCTGGTGGCGGGTACTGCGGCAGCAGCAGCAGAAGAAGCAAAAGCGCCGACCAGTGGACAGCCGGCAGGCGCCACACAGCAGCGGCACTTCCATGACAGCGACCACGGCCCGCGCCAAGCGTGCCAGCCCAGTACAGATATGAAAAAAGCAGCAGCAGCAGCAGCAGCAGCCTGCGCAGCGGTTGTTGAGCAGACCACCATAATCTTCATGCGTGGAACATACTACGGGGCCTGCATTATCCTGGTGTCCAGGATCCTTTCAATTTCGCTCTTTTACACACAAAACAATGGTATCATGTTGATGATGATGAAAACCTCAAACCACAGCAGGCTCAGGGCACGGCAGTGCCTTTGCTTCATGCGCTCATGCTCTTGGGAAGCCAGAACGGGAATTCTGGCCTACTAGCCCATAGGCCTGGGAGCAGCTGCCAGCTGTGGCACAGCGCCACTGTGATGGTGCAGACTCTAGACATCTGCTTCTGGTGGCACCAGAAGCCGGGCGCAGCAAAGTAAGGAGCAGAAGACAAGGGACACTTCTGATGTCAGCTGACACCTACAGGATGCTGTCCCAATGCGTGGCTCAATGCGGTGCAGGCCGCTATGGAGCACCCAGAGTGGCCTTTGCAGCTCTGCTGCAGAGCACTCAGTGCCAGTGACTGGCAGTGCCGATGACCTGTTGTCAAACATCATTCGATTGTGATAACCATATAATTCCAGCAACGTTGATCCTTGGGATGTTTACAATTGGTGGGAGCTGTGCCAGCAGGTAACCGTTCTCAGCCGGCTATTTTGATGCAGCAGGGCTCAGCAGCGCTGTGGCATGGCGAGCTGCGCAGCTCCAGGTGCCTCTACCAGCTGCTGCTGCCCGCTGGAGCAGATGCATACATTGTTTGATAAAGTATGACAGTAGTTAGTTTGCAGCATTCACTCCAGGACTCACAGGTAACGGTTTTAACCAGAAGCAACACGGCACATAACTCTGTACATAACTCCCTCGCATGTTTTGTGTCTAGCAAACCATGCTTGCTTTGTACTTGAAGTAGCATATGGAGATCGTATAACTTGGTTTGTGCAGGCTTTACTCGCCATGCGCAGTGCAGTCTTGAGCTGAGCCTCCCCAGCTGCTGTGAAATGGCAGCTATCCCCCAGGACCGCGCTTATATCGCAACTCAGAGCGATCCATATTCTTCTGGCTGCTCCCGGGAACAGCCAGGTACGAGCTTCAAGAGCACGCACGAGCTCTCAACTGCCACTGCCTTGGACGCCAGCCCTGCTCACATACGGCATTCCTTTGCAGGCAGGCTGATTCGGTATCTCGGTGAATATATGGGCACCTGACAGGCCAGCAGCAGTCGCTGATCAGCGCGCATCACACCCCATGTCTGCACACCACCAGCACAGCAGGCAGGGCCCTGCCTCTGCTGCTGCCAGCAGCAGGCAGCCTGGGTCGCACCCGGCAGTCATGAGTTTGCAGAGGGAAGTTAGCACAGCGCAGGACGCATCTGCGCCCCCGGTGAGCGGCAGTGCTGAGCCTGCAGCTGCTGTGTTGCGGCTTGCATGCAGAGCTGCGCTGCTGTGGCGTTGGTTGGCATGTACTGCCACGCAATCTGCTGATCTTCTATTCCAGCTGGCCTCTCCTGCAGCCACAGTACTTATACTGCTGCTGTAAGCAACTGTGTGGCTCTGATGTGTGCATGTTGGGTTGATGCTTGCAGGAAGCCCGGGTCGCTTCCCTCTCCAAGCTGAATGCTGTGATGGCATCACACCAGGCCAACAGGTAGGGGCAGACCTCCATGCCACAACATAACTTCATGTGCTGTTGTAGCGCACTCATACTTGCTAGAGTGCATTCTAGTGGCATGTTCTCTGCTGTGCCTTCCAGTATTCTGTTACACCCCCTCTCGCTTCACGCATAGCAGCGTGCAGCCGAAGGGCGCCTGGGCATTTCAGCACACGCTCACAGCACAACTTGCCGTCTGCTGTCATGCTCCTGCAGGCCGGGCCTTGCTGTTGCCATGCTGCCCTGGTTCCTGGCTGGCTGGCTGCACACTGATACTGCACTTCTTATGGTGTCACTTTCTGATGTGGTGTGTCACCACTCTGTTAACCGCGGTACACAACAGCAACCATCTACTTCGCGATAGCAGCGCCCTGGCGAACGGTGCACTGACGCATTGCAGCACACGCTCACAGCACAACTTGCCGTCTGCTGTCATGTTCCCGCAGGCCTGGCCTGGCTGTTGCCATGCTGCCCTGGTTTCTGGCTGGCTGGCCGCACCTGGTGGCCTGCCTGTGGGACCCCAACCCGCAGCTGCCAGCAGCAGTGGCTCCCCTACTGGGCATGGTGGGAGGCCTTGTCGCCTCCAGCAGAGCTGCAGCAGCAGCTGCAGCTGCTGCCGATGGTGCTGGTCCATCCATCACCACAGCAGGGAGTGCAGCTGCTGCAGTTGCAGAGGCCACTACTTTCACCACTCCTGTCCCTGCAGGCAAGCCGCAGCTGCAGCAGCAGCCGCAGCAGCAACCCACCCCGTTAAGTAATATGCCTGCTGCCCCTCCCGTCCCCCCAGCAGGGTTGCTGTTTGACTGGCTGCTGCCGCTGCTCACTGGCAGAGTCCCACTGCCAACAGGCAGCCCAGCACCCCTGCAGCTGCAGGTGCTCATCTGCAAGACACTCATCTATGCCCTGCAGCAGCTGCCAAGCTGCACTCCTGCAGAGGCAAACACAGCAGCAGCAGCTGCTGCGGCTGCTAGTGCGGTTGCTGGCAGCAACCCACCAGGGGATGCAGCTGGTAGCAGCATTACCAGCACTGCCCAGCCAGCTACACCAGCTACACCTGCTGCTAGCAGCGCCACTGGACACCCAGCGCTGCTGGTGGTGCCAGTGCCAGAAGCAGCAGCGCAACAGTTACGGCAGCATGGCAGTGCAGTGCTGGCTGCAGTTCAGGAGCTGCTCGAGGGTGCGACCACTCCCCCCCAGCTGCTGGCACCACTGCTGCAGCTGCTGCTGGAAGTCATCCGGCTGGATGTGTCTGTTATCACAGGTGAGGGAGCAACAGCGCACATGCATGCGTGGTGTTGCCGCCCTTGTCCTGACCGGAGGGGTAGCAATGTGCACAAGCAGCTGGAATGTGCACAAGCAGCTGGAATGTGCACAAGCAGCTGGAATGTGCACACGCAGCTGGAATGTGCACAAGTAGCTTATTTGTGGACAAGTAGCTGTAGTAGCGCAGGTGTTCTGTCTGTGCTTCCCTGGCTGGTAATTGCCTTCCTGCAAGCAGAAGACGCACAGCACTGCAGATCAGGGCAGCAGCGCGCACAGAGCACTTCAGCGTTCCCACCCTGACAAGCACGTGCAGTCTGCTTCAGCATAGTCTGTGGTGCATGCACGGTCCCTATAGTTGCGGGCACCGTGCTGCATGACCTGGAGCAATCTGTGTGGCTCACCAGCCAGCTCTCTTTGGGTGCTCCTGTTGTGGTGCTGCCTGTGTACCTGCAGGCACTGTGCTGCGTGACTTGCTGGACCTGCTGCACAACTTGGAGCAATCCGTGTGATTTCAGCCCACTCTGTTTGATTGCACCTGTTGTGGTGCTGCCTGTGTGCCTGCAGGCACTGTGCTGCGTGACCTGCTGGACCTGCTGCTGGGCTGGTCACTGGAGCCAGGCCTGCCACACAGAGACAGGTGCGCGGCAGTGTAACCGATAGCTCATGTTGAAGCACATGATGCACACTGGTGCCCGGTTATTGGCCATTACAGTGCTGCATGTGTGCTGGTGGCAAGTACTTTGCTGCAATGTCACCTAAAGCACAGGTTGAAGCACATAATGCAGTACATATTACTGCTGCTGTCGTCACATACCGTTTTGCAGCGCGAGAGCTAGCATGCACCCTGGCTGAGTCTTGCAGCACAAACCTTGTGGGTCAGTACATAGCACAGTGGTGCGTTGCTAGTGGCCAGTACAATGCCGCAGATTTCTGGTGGGACAAGCCTTTGCCCCTGCTTTGCGGTGGTATGCCTGCAAGCCAAACCCTTCTATGGTTCCGCCATCCTGCTAGAATAACACGTTTGACTGGATATGGATCGCTTGAATGTCTGCAGGCAGTTGATCAGTCGGGTATTGGCGTCCTGCAAGGCCTGCTGGCAGGCTGAGCCGCAGCTGGTGGCGGACGTGAGCAACAAGCTGCTGGCAGACCTGCAGCAGCTGCTGCCGTCACTGCTGTCCCCAAATGCGGCCACCACAACATTGGCATCAGTAGCCGCAGATGACAGCAGACCACAACAGCAGCAGCAGCAGCAGAGCGATGACGACCAGGAGCAGAAGTGCGAACGACAGGGGCAGCCAGAGCAGGAAGCTGCAGCGGCAGCAACTACAGCAGATGACTCCTGCGAGCAGCAGCAGGGAGTGGATAGGCAGGAGCAGCAGCAGAAGTTCATGGCCCTGCTGCCGTGTCTGGTGGCCATCTTGCATGCTGCAGGCAGCCTGCCTGGCTGCCAAGGCTTGGTGTGTGATGCTGCTGCATTCATGGCGACAGCGCACGAGCGGTACAGTTCGAACAGTGCAGAGGACGCTGGTGCGTGCGAGGCAGCTGCCTCGTTGGCATCGCTCATGCTGGTGCTGTGGCATGCAGCGGCTGGCGATGCTGCTGGAGCAGCTGCTGAGGGCAGGCCTGACAGTGATGTACCTGCAGCTGGTGTGCAGTGCAGCAGTAGCAGCAGCAGCAGCACAGCAGCTGCTGTGTTTGACAGGGCTTGGGCAGCAGTGCTGCGTACGCTGCAGCTGCAGCTGTTATCGAATGAGGATGCGGTTGCGCTGCTTGACAGTATGGGCAAGGCCATAGCTGCCTTGTCCAACTTGAGCCAGCAGCAGCAGCAGCATCAGGAGGAGCAGCAGCAGGAGGAGGAGCAGCAGCAGGAGGAGCAGCAGCAGCAGCAAGAGGAGCAGCAAGGTTGGCTGCAGGGGGTGTGTCTGACGCTTCCTGTGCAGTTGTTCCGCGACACGCTGCACCTCAGGTGGGCTGCAACTGCGGCTGCAAGATATGTAAAGCTAGCTGTATCAGCACGCTAAGGTTTCTCTGTCACGCATCCTGGATTGCAACAGCCAAATGCGATACGTGCTGGGTGGAGCACGCCTGTGCACAGCAGGACATGCATTTCAAGCAAGCAGAGCACAGCACCTGCACGGCTGAAGTGCTGCCATGAGCTGATGCTCGATCAGGTTGCCATGTACCACCACACTCACATTACTGCTGCTGCTGCTGCTGCTGCCTGGTGTGCAGGTGCTTACCGATGCCAGATGTGCAGGCTGCTGCGGGGCCGCTGTACACAGCAGCACTACTGCTGACGCCAAAGTCACCACAGCAAGGCCTGGGCACTACCAGCAGCAGCAGCAGCAGCTCATCAAGCACTGCCAGCCAGCTCATACACGCAGTGCTGGCAGAGCTGGAAGCTGCCTGCCATTGCTTGGCAGAGAACCACACAGGAGACAGGTGCAGCAGCGGTCACACTCCAGCAAGCAAGAACAGCAGCAGCGAGAACATGCAGCAGCAGCATCAGGACCAGGACGTGATGTATGAGCAGGCAGAGGAGGATCTGCAGCAGCAGCAGCAGCAGCAGCTTAGCAAACTCAGCCAGCCGCAGCTGCTGTCTGTGCTGCTGTTTGACTTGGTGTTGCTGGAAGCGTGGGCCTCCAGCAGCACACCACAAGAGCATCATCATCATCATCAGCAGCAATTGAGTGCTGCATTAGCAGGAACAGGAGATTTGACAGCAGGCAGATGCCTGTTGGCAATCGCAGGTCGTGCAGCCGCCGCTCTGCCGGCCATAGCACAAAGCGTACGCAGCTGCATGCGGCTGCTGCTGCAAGCCGGGCCATCCCCTGGCCTGCTAGCTGATGAAGATGTGACAGAGCAGCTGCTGGCAGTGCTGCAGGCGCTGCTGCAGTTGTCTGCACTGCCGCAGCCTCAACACGCTTTGGTCAGCAGTGAAGCCAGTGACCGCAGCACTAGCACCAGCAGTAGCAGTATCAGACAAAGCAGCTTGCAAAGCAGTGCAGAGCTGTCCATCAGGCAGCTGCTGCTTGAGGCACTGCAGCTGCTGGTGCTAACCCAAGGAGTGCCAATCCATACTCAGTGCGCAGCAGTGGCATCACTACCCAACCTTGTGCTGCAGCAGCAGACTAGCACGCCTGGTGTGCAGCTACTCTGCATGGACCCCACTGCAGGCCTGTGGCAGCAGCTGCTGACTGTGCTTGGTGCTGCTGTTGGTTCTGCTTCGCCTGCTGTGCGTGGTGCAGCAGTGGAAGCCGCAGCGCAGCTTGCACGATCTGTGTGGCTGCAAGGTGCAGCGCAGGATGGCAGCAGCAGCAGCAGCGGCATCGAAGCGACTTCTCATCTGCAGCAGCAAGCTCAGGGCCTGCCCAAGCATAGGGGAGGCCCATCTGCTGTCCTGTCGCATTTGCCCGTGTTGCTGCAACTGCTGATGAGCCGTTGCTCAGACTTGGATGTTCAGGTTGCAGCAGCTGCACAGCAGCACACTGCTGGCCTAGCACTGCCAATGTACCTGCTTGCAGCCGCTGGAGTAACATTGGAAGCAACCTCAACGACAGTCAGCAGCAGCAGCAGCGGCAGCGGCAGCAGTAATGCTTGGGTGGTTGGAGCGGCTCTGCAGCCGCAGCAGCGAGGTTTCAAACCTGCACAGCTAGCCCAGCTGTTTGAGCAACAGATGCACGCATCGCCTCTGCTGCTGCAGCGCAGGCATGCACCTGCAGCTGCTGCTGGTGCTGCAGCAGGCCAACCTGGGACACATTCTGAAGACCAGCAGCAGCAGCAGCAGCTGATGCATTGGCATGCACAAGCAGAGGGGTTGTACCGCCTGGCACAGTCCCTACCTGTACTGCCTCCTGGCGCCTTAGGCACTACAACTAGCAGCAGCAAAGGCACCCGCAGCAGCAAGGTCCCTGTTGTTACGTTTGAGGCGTTGGACTCTGCTGCTGCTACAGCCTGGCTGCTGCTGCAGGAGGCTGCACGGCACTGCGTCAATGCGCGGCTGCGAACTCACTTGGGCAGCCCCACGCAGAGCTTCAACACGCTAGAGCGGCTGCTGCACAGCATGCTGCACAAGCTGCGTGCCGACGGCTCCCCAGCAGCAGCACAACGTGCTTGGCAGCAGCAGGTACAGCAGCAGCTGCACAAGCTGCTGCCGCAGCACCAGCAGCATTCAGCTGGAGATGCAGAGCAGCATGACGGGCAGCAGCAGCAGCAGGTTGAGTCGCAGCAGCTGCTGCAGACACCAGCAGTCGCTGCAGGCAGGTCGCTGAGCCCCTACCCAGCAGCAGTAGCTGCTGCAGCCGCTGCAGCAGCAAGCACTGGCAGCAGCGCACGCCACAGCTCCCTGCAGCCGCCTTGCCATCAGACCCCACCTGACAGTAATCAAACTCAGCAACAAGCCTTGGATGCATCGAGGGCTGCTGAGCAGCAGCGATCTGAGTCGGAAGCTGCAGCGGTTTCACTGCTGGACTTCATGCTGGCGCTGGAGGTGAACATGGCTGCTGCTGCTGAGGGCAGTGCAGTGCGGCCTGCAGTGGGCAAGGCAGTGATGGCCTTTTTCGCTGGCAATAAAATGGTGAGATCTGATATGATTGATTATTGCTGCTTGATCCTTGTCTTGATCTTGTCATCTTTGGGTCTACATCTGGTGTCACTGTGGTTGTGTCCTGTGCTCTACTTGCAGCATCGTCATGAAAAGCTTCTGCCTGCTGGCCTGCTACTGCCCTGAAGTGGCTATCGCCTGGCCATGCTGACTCAGCTGCATGTTTGGCGATGCATTGCATCACGTAGCATTCGGCATCCTGGCTCATCAATGTGCTGCTGCTGGTTGTCTGCTGGGTGATGCCGCCTGCAGGTTTGTGACGACTGGTTGAGCCGCGTGCGTGACAGCCTGCTGTGCTTGTCGGCAGCAGCAGGCACGCAGCAGCACACCATCTACCACGGCATGGCACGCCTCCAGGAGCTGCACTCAACGCTCAAGTCCCTGACAGCTCACTACCAAGCTCAGCAGCAGCAGCTGCACCAGCAGCAACAGCAGCAGGAGAAGGAACGAGAGAAGGAGAGGCGGCAGCGTGAGAGCGGTGCTAGCAGTGCAGCAGCAGCTGCTGAGGCCTCTGCAGCAGCTGCCGCAGCAATCAGCGGGCTAGGTGGCGGTGCACAGCAACAGCAGTCAGATAGGAGGGCTAGGCAAGGGAAGCAGCAGCACGGCAAGCTGCAAAGGGGCCAGCAGCTGCAGCAGCAGCAGCAGGATGGTGCTCGAGCGTCGTCTCCTACACCAGGCGAGCAGACAAAGCTCAGAAGCAGGCAGGCAGCACTTGTCACTGCAGAAGGCCAGACCGGCAGCACCAACAGTAGCAGCAGCAGCAGCAGCCAGTCACCAGCACTGCAGGAGCAGCAGAAGGCTCTCGGTCAAGATTTCCAGGCCTCACTGCTGCGCCTTGCTGCTCCTGTGCTATCCACACTTGTGCTGTTAGTGGATGCACTACTGCAGCAAGGCGAGGCCAGCTCTATAGCTGGGCTGCAAGCATGGGTGCACAGCTCGTTTCATGCAACTTGGAGGGCTGTCAGTAAGTTCTACGCACTAGACCTCAGCCTGGATCTTGACAGCAGCGGTGTAGGGCTTGGAAGTGGTCAAACTGAACCCCAGTCTGACTGGGACCCAGCAGCTGGGGCGGCACAAAACAACACGCGCAGTACGCAGGTGCTGTTGGCGTGGATGTGTGCTGCTGCTGCACAGGCAGAGGGGCGCTACGAGGAAGCTTTGCAGCTGCATGCAGCGTTTCTGCAGTCAGATGCATGCAGCATACCATTGGGTAGCTGCCTTAGGGGCTTTGTGGTTGAGCAGATGGCAGCATGCTACGCAGCTGTTGGCAATTGGCAGGGTCTGACTGGCCTCAGCAGCAGCAGCAGGCGTGGCGTGCACACCTTGCAGGATCAGCAGCATCAGCAGCAGGAGTTCCCGGCGCGGCACTGGACGCTGGCGGGCGCAGCAGGCGTTGCTGCCCTACAGCAGTGGCAGCACGCGTCTGGCCAGCGCCGGCAGCAGCAGCAGCATGGGCAGCGGCAGTTGCCCGGCAGCAGCCACCAGCAGCTTGACGCATCTCAGTTGCCTGGGCTGACCTCTGCAGCACAGACCATCCTTAGCACAGTGGCTGCCCTGCAAGTCGCCAGCGCTAGCAGCAGCACTTCTCCAGTGTCGCAGCTGCAGCAGCTGCAGCAGCAGCAGCCCCTGCACGTTGGCGCAGTGCACCAGCAGCAGCAGCAGCAGCAGCGGCAGCAGCAGCTGCCTGTGCTGTTGGCAGAGGTGCAGGCACAGCTACAGCAGCTTAGCAGCCCTCAGTATCTGACCAAGAGCACCAGCAGCAGCAGCAGTGGTGATGTCCACCACTGGCAGCAGCTTGCTGTGCTGCAGCTGCTGCAGGCAGCTTTGTCTGCGCAGCTTTTTGCGCAGCAGGCAGAGCCAACTGCGGATTTGCATGCAGGACTTGCCAAGCTGCTGCAGATGCTGCCACGGTTACAACACAGCAGGGAGGTCTGGTGCTCAGTCAGCAGGTCCAGCAGCTGCTGCTGGGATGGCGCGTTGCGCAGCGACGGCCAGCTGCAGAGCAGCTGTTTTGGAGACGTCCAGCTTGCAATGCCACTGGTGCAGGTGCGTAGGTGTTGCATAGGATTTGTTTGTGTGCAGGTGCACCAAACATATGCCGTCTGCTGTGTTCTCCCGCATGAAACGTATGAAGGGAATGTCAACTGCTTTGTCAGTGTGTGGCTGCTGAGTGGTGTGTTTCTGCTTGCTGTTGCGCAGGTGGTTGCAGCAGCTGCCTCTCTGCCCAACAGCAGCACCAGCACGCAGCAGTCGCTGAAGTTGCTGCTGCGTGAAGCCTTGCTCGCAAGCCACGCCAGCAACTGCACCAGCATGCAGCAGCGGCTGCTGGGATTGGCAGATGCTGCTTGCTGCAGCAGCGGCGATGAGCGGCTATGGCTGACGCTGCTGCGTAGCAAGCTCAGCCTACCAGCTGGATGCAGCAGCAATGAAGCATGCCAAGAGGCTGTTGTGGCACACGTGGCACTGCTGAGGAACCATGGTGCATTCATACCACCCAGCAGCCACCGCAGCAGCAGTAGCGATAGCACTTGTCAGCCGGCCGCGCTAGCTGCGGCGTACCTCTCATTGAGTGAGCTGCTGGCAGCATCTGCAACCAGCTCAGGATCTGCTGCCCTGGATGCCGCAGCAGCAGCCAGCATACCTTCTTCTGTACACGGGGTGGACTGGCAAGCAGTGCACAGGAGCAGCCTCACGCAGCTGTTGCCAGGTGCTCAGCATGTGACAGAATCCAAGTGCAGCGTTCTAGATGCCAGCCAGTGTGCTGCTGCTGCAGATGTGGTGCCAGCTGGGTACATTCCTGCGGCAGCATGCTGCGCTGCAGCTGTGGCAGCAGCACCTGCTGCTGCTGAACCTTGGAAAGCTTATGGCGACCTGCTATACTGCTTAGCTGGCATGCTGGAGCAGCAGCAGCAGCAGCAGCATCAAGATCGCGGGCACCTGCGCTTGCTTGCTGCGTCGGCAGAGGCGTACTGTAACTACCTTGCTGCAGCAGTGAATGCGAAAGCGCTAGCATCTCCAGAGCAGGGTCTTGGTGTGCTGCTGCGGCTGCTTGAGACGATCCTGCAGCATGGGGAGGCCCTGCAGCCGCAGCTGCAGCAGGCTCTAGGCAGCTGTCCTGCAGCAGCATGGCAAGTGCTGACTCCTCAGCTGCTGGGGCAGCTGCAGCATGCCAGCGCAGCGGTGCGTGCACTTGTGCAGCAGCTGCTGCAGGGGCTGGCATTAGTGGTGCCGTGTTCGGTGCTGTACCCGCTGATTGTGGAGGTCAGGGCGGCACAGGAAGCCGGCCAAGAAGTGAGTGCTTTGGGACAGCACTGTAGAACACCGCATGCTGCACGTCCAGCTGCTGTGGTGTCCGAATTCATAATGCATGGCATGGACTTGGTAGTATGAGGGTGCATGCTGGGCTTTAGGTGATTGCAGATTGCCTGCTCCCATTCCTGTAGCAAGTGCCTGGGGCGTGGCGCACCACGCATGCTGCTTGTAGCTAGGTTGCAATTCTCTGCCGTCGTTACTGCCTGAAAGCTTTGCAACGCGTGACGCCTACACATGTGTTGACACTTTTTGGATATCTTTCACTGCTGCTGCTGCTGCCCTGCAGCCGCCTCCTGAGCTAGCTGCCGTGCTATCCAAGCTGCACTCCCGGCAGCCGCGCCTGCTGGCTGACACTGCGGCCATGGCTGGTGCTTTGGCACATGCCTCTGCCTTTGTTTCCGTCTGCAAAATCACACGCGCATGACGCATGTGTTGACGCTGTTGTGTGTGTATGTGTGTGTGCACTGCTGCTGCTGCTGTGCAGCCGCCTCCCGAGCTTGCTGCAGTGCTCTCCAAGCTGCACTCCCGCCAGCCGCGCCTGCTGGCTGACACTGCCGCCATGGCTGGTGCTTTGGTACATGCCTCTGTCTTCGTTTCTGCCTGCAAACTCCGCACGCGCATGACGCATGTGTTGACGCTTTCGTGTGTGTGCACTGCTTCTGCTGCTGCTGCTGCCCTGCAGCCGCCTCCGGAGCTAGCTGCCGTGCTGTCCAAGCTGCACTCTCGCCAGCCGCGCCTGCTGGCTGACACTGCCGCCATGACTGGTGCTTTGGTACATGCCTCTCCCTTGGTTCTGCCCACACATTCACACATGAATGACGCATGTGTTGACGCTTTTGTGTGTGTGTGTGCAATGTTCCTGCTGCCGCTGGTCCTGCTGCTGCTGTGCAGCCGCCTCCCGAGCTAGCTGCCATGCTGTCCAAGCTGCACTCTCGCCAGCCGCGCCTGCTGGCTGACACTGCCGCCATGGCTGGCGCTTTGGTACATGCCTCTGCCTTTGTTTCCGCTTGCAAATTCCACTCGCGAACGGCGCATGTGTTGACGCTTGTTGTGTGTGTCCACTGCTGCTGCTGCTGTCGCTGGTGCTGCCCTCTGCAGCCGCCTCCCGAGCTGGCTGCCGTGCTGTCCAAGCTGCACTCCCGCCAGCCGCGCCTGCTGGCTGACACTGCCGCCATGGCTGGCGCGCTGGTACATGCTTCTGCCTTTGTTTTTGCCTGCAAATTATACACGCATTGACACTTTTGTGTGTGTGCACTGCTGCTGGTGCTGCTGCTGCTGTGCAGCCGCCCCCCGAGCTTGCTGCGGTGCTGTCCAAGCTGCAATCGCGTCAGCCGCGCCTGCTGGCTGACACTGCCGCCATGGCTGGTGCTTTGGTACATCCCTCTTCCTTTGTTTCCGCCTGCAAATCTCACTCGCGCATGACGCATGTGTTGACGCTTTCGTGTCTGTGCACTGCTGCTGCTGCTGCCCTGCAGCCGCCTCCGGAGCTAGCTGCCGTGCTCTCCAAGCTGCACTCGCGTCAGCCGCGGCTGCTGGCTGACACTGCCGCCATGGCTGGTGCACTGGAGGGGCTCACTGTCACGCCCAGGGAGGCGTGGGCTGGGCTGCTGGTGGAGCTGGGGCTGGAAGTGAACAGGAAGCTGCTGGCTCTGCAGGTGAGGGGCTGATTGTGTTACATTACGTTACGTGAATGCTAGAGTGCCTGATGAGGTTAGATAAAGTTGATTGAGATTGATTGCTCAATATACTGAGGTTTGAGGCCTGGGCTGGGCTGCTGGTGGAGCTGGGCCTTGAAGTGAACAGGAAGCTGCTGGCTCTGCAGGTGAGGGGTGGTTCATGAAACTGAAGTAATACGCCGTAATA
Organism: Tetradesmus lagerheimii; assembly: GCA_902809745.2. Classification (NCBI taxonomy): domain Eukaryota; kingdom Viridiplantae; phylum Chlorophyta; class Chlorophyceae; order Sphaeropleales; family Scenedesmaceae; genus Tetradesmus; species Tetradesmus lagerheimii. The sequence goes on along the minus strand of CADDIJ020002275.1, from coordinate 29,631 downwards.
GGGGTAGTTATGACAAAGTTGTAGCATGTCAAGGTTTTGAGGGGTGGCTGCTGGCTGACACTGCCGCCATGGCTGGCGCACTGGAGGGGCTGACTGTCACCCCCATGGAGGCCTGGGCTGGGCCGCTGGTGGAGTTGGGCCTTGATGTGAACAGGAAACTGCTGGCGCTGCAGGTGACTGGCTTATTCTGTTACATTGCGTTGATGCAGGAGTGCCGATGAGGTTGGATGAGGTTAGATGAGGTTGCATAGGGTTGGGTGAGGCTTGTTGCTCATTGAACTGAGGTTCTCAGGCGTGGGCTGTGCTGCTTGTGGAGGTGGGCCTTGAGGCTGGAGGGGCTCACTGTCACCCCAAGGGAGGCCTGGGCTGGGCTGCTGGTGGAGCTGGACCTGGAAGTGAACAGGAAGCTGCTGGCTCTACAGGTGAGCGACTGATTCTATACATCAAATTGCGTTCATGCGTTCATGCCAGATGAGATTGGATAAGGTTACATGATATCTAGTGCTCGTTATACTGAGGTTTGAGGCCTGGGCTGGTCTGCTGGTTGAGTTGGGGCTGGAAGTCAACAGGAAGCTGCTGGCTCTGCAGGTGAGGGTTGTTACCTGATATCTATGGCTTTAAATCGCCTGAGGTTTGAGGGGTGGCTGGGCTGCTGGTGGAGCTGGGCCTGGAAGTGAACAGGAAGCTGCTGGCTCTGCAGGTGATGGGGTGGCTGAGGAGGTTAAGCCATGAGCCGTTTCTGGGATATTATATGGCAAAGTTAGAGCGTGATCTAAATCTTCCCCTGATGGGTGGTCGCTCATCATGGTGAGGTTTTGAGTCGTGGGCTGGTCTACTAGTGGAACTGGGGCTGGAAGTGACCAGGAAGCTGCTGGCTCTGCAGGTGAGGGGCTGATTTGGCACAAAACATTACGTGCATGCCAGTGTGCCTGATAAGGTTGGATAAGGCGAGATGAGATTGATTGCTCGTTATACTGAGGTTGCGAGGCCTGGGCTGGTCTACTAGTGGAACTGGGTCTGGACATCAACAGGAAACTGCTGGCTCTGCAGGTGAGGGGTGGCTGATGAGGTCAACCCATAAGCCGTCTGTGGGGTATTTTATAACAAAGTTGTAGCATGTCAAAGTATGGCCTATGTTCTTCCCTGGCGGGTTTTTTGCTCATCATGCTGAGGTTGTGAGGGGTGGCTGGGCTGCTGGTGCAGCTGGGTCTGGGAGTGGGAAGGACGCTGCTGGCACTGCAGGGGAGCGGCCAGCGCCGGGGTGCTTGATGAGCCAGTGCCAGCCCCAGGGTATGCTTTTGTCTCACTGGCTGTGCTGCGTGCTTTGGTTGATCATCACTGAGACTGATTTGGGAGCCGCTCCCTCCTTGGGTTTCTGTCTTGATAGAAAAAATGTGTAATTGGTTGGTTCATTGATTGATTGCTGCGTGCTGCGTGCAGGCTGACGCGGCGCGGCTGGTGCAGCAGGGCCTCAGCAGGGAGCAGCGCACCAAGCTCATCACCAACAGGTGCACGACAAATATAGATACGGCAACAGATCTCATCAATAGCTGCTTGATACGGCAGCGTGTAATCACAGGTCATCACCAATATGCGGTGATTCAGCAGCATTTGATCAACAGGTGCTTGATATGGCAGCAAGTGCACGCAGCTCAGCACCAACAGGTGCCAGAGACAACAGCACTATCCGCAGCAGCAACACAGCGTCGACCATTTGTTGCTTCAGTCACACTTGTCTTGACCCTGGCATGGGTTCATAGTGACCATGATGGTTTGCAGCGCTTTCTCTTGCTTGCTACACCATCCAAAACCATATCACCGTTTACTCCTGTAACTGTGTGCAGGTACCATACTGTGATGGCACCAGTACGCTCCCTGCTGCAGCAGCACTTGGCAGCAGCAGAGGCAGCAGCCCCAGGATCTCCTGACGAGGCTGCATTCAGGGAGCAGGTTCTGCCACAGCTGCACAGCCTGCTGGCGTCGCTGCAGCAGCCGCTGCCTGAGCTGCTGCAGGCAGTGCAGGAGGAGGGGCAGCAGCAGGAGCAGCAGCCAGAGGATGGGACCACAGTAGGAAAGGTGAGGGCAAGGCTGTGCTGTGGCTAAGGCTGTGGTGTGGCTAAGGCTGTGCTGTGGCTAGGGCTGTGCTGTGGCTGTTGGAGGAGGGGCAGCAGCAGGAGCAGCAGCCAGAGGATGGGACCACAGTAGGAAAGGTGAGGGCAAGGCTGTGCTGTGGCTAAGGCTGTGGTGTGGCTGTTGGAGGAGGGGCAGCAGCAGGAGCAGCAGCCAGAGGATGGGACTACAGCAGTGAAGGTGAGGGCGAGGCTGTGCTGTGGGTTTCGTGAAGTCAGCAATTGGATTTGTGCTTTACCGCACCCACTCTTTGTAAGAGCAGTAGTTAGGCTTTTACACGGATTGAAACTCTTGAAAGCTAGTGCTGGTGCGAAGCGGCTGAGTGATCACCCACACCAACTAGACAAGTAACAATAGGGTGGATATGGTATGACTTGCCCAAGGGTGTGGTGGACATCCACGGCTCTCTGTTAGCTGCAGAGCATAACCCTGCAAGCAGTGCTTGCAACTCACGCCACGCACCTGATGTAAAATATGACAGGATATCTGTGTTGAACATGTCGTTGTGCGCGTCCCTCATTGCTGCAGGGTACACGGCTGGCTGGCTCAGCAGCTACACGCAGCACCAAGCCAGGCAGCAGCGCGGCAACCGCTGCTGCCTTTGCACCACTGAAGCAGCTCCAGCAGCAGCTAGCGCAGCAGCTGCGGCAGCAGCACCACCTGGAGCTTGCGCGTGTTGCACCGCTGCTGGCTGCTCTGAAGAACACAGCAATACCGCTGCCTGCTGATGACCTCACGGCGACCACACTACCCCCGGTGCCTCTGCGAGCAACGCTGGACATGGAAACTTTTGGTATCAGCAGTGCAGGTGCAGATGGTGCGGCGCTGTCGCTAGCAGGCGCTGCGCTTGCATCAAGTGCAGCTGACGCAGGCGCTGGTGCCAGCAACTGGCTGTGCATAGCCGGCTTTGACCAGACAGTGCTAGTGCTGCCTACCAAGACGCGGCCAAAGCGGCTGCGGCTGCTGGCTAATGACGGCAGCGTGCATGCGTTTCTGCTGAAGGGTAGAGATGATTTGCGCGTAGACGAACGGCTCATGCAGTTCATGCGCGCAGCAAATGCCCTGCTGGCAGCACCAACCACCACCACCAGCCGCAGCAGCACTAGCAGCAGCGTGGTCGCATCGCAGACTCCCGTAGCAGCAGCAGCAGCAGCAGGCACAATGTATGCAGCGTCCGGCAGGGGCAAGCAGCAGCTCAGGGTGCGCCCTTACAGCGTCACACCCTTTGGCAGGCGTGCGGGGCTCGTGCAATGGGTGCGGCACACCACCTCATTGTTTGGGCTGGTGCGTGCGTGGCAAGCAGCGATGGCCGAACGGCATCACGCAGTGGCAGCAGCCAAACGCGAAGCTGCAGCAGCTGCTGCTGCAGCGGCAGCTGGCGGTACTAGTGCAGCTGCAGAGGCAGGTCCTGGGAATGCAAGCAGCAGTGAGAGCAAGCCTGATGCGAGCAGTGGAGTGGTGCTGCCGCTAATGGTGGCAGCGGCGCGGCCGGCTGATGCTTTCTATGCGCGGCTGCTGCCGGCGCTGCAAGCTGCTGGCGTGTCTGTTGGCGCACCCCGCAGCTCGTGGCCAGCTGGTAAGAGCGGCTGTGATCCTGCCAATGCACTTGTTCTGATGTAGAAGCTGTGTATGTCACGCTTGACGATGCAAACACCTGGCCTGCTGGTATGTATTGAGCATTCCACAACATGCCGCGCAGGTCCTGTTGCAACTCTTGATTTCTAGAAAACAATGTGTGTTCTTGTTGTGTCCTGCCCGCAGGTGTACTGCGCAGCACCTTCCTCTCCCTGCAGCGCGAGTCTCCCAAGCAGCTGCTTGCACGGCAGCTGCTGTCAGCTGCAGCCACACCAGGCGCTTGGTGGTCCAGTCAGCAGTGCTTCGCTGCATCAGCAGCGGTTGGCAGCGTCTTGGGCTGGCTGCTAGGCCTAGGAGATAGGCATCTTGATAACTTGCTGCTGGATACTGAGAGTGGGGAGCTGCTGCACATTGACTTCAGTGTGTGCTTTGACAAGGGCGCTGGGCTGGGAGTGCCTGAGGTGGTGCCCTTCAGGCTCACGCAGATGATGCAGGTGAGCGAAATAATAATATCAATGATAATTTCAATAAAACATAATTTTAATAATAAAGAACAATTATTTTCATGATAATAATAATAGTAATTTCGCTATCACTGGAATCGTATATGGTTGGTAAGAGCAGGACCTATTGTCCAAGAGTGGCTAAGGTAGCGCCCTTCAGGCTCAACAGATAATGCAGGTGCGTTCTGCAGCATCAGCAGCAGCAGCCAAAATGCCATCACTGCTTGAGTGTGTAAGCAAGCGACTCTGCACATGCTTTTGCAACAACATACCAACTGTTGGGGCATACAAAATTAGCAAGGTGCTCGGTGTACTTGGCAAGTACCACTGTACTTCAAAGTACATCATTGCTACCCTTGCCATACCCTTCCTGTTGTTGCCGCTGCATCAGGCTGCACTCGGCCCCGGAGGGCTGGCCGGCTCCTTCAGTGCAGCAGCAGCCAGCGTGCTGTCTGTGCTGCGGGGCTCAGGCCAGCTGCTGACTGCGCTGCTGGCGCTGCTGCTGGCCGACCCTGCTGTTGACTGGAGCGTGGAGAGAGAGGCACATGCTGCGCGCAAGGACCAGGACACCAGCGTCAGCCTCAAGCTGTTCGCCTCCAGGTGAGCTTGGGGGGTGCTGCTGGTGGGCTTGGGGGGTGCTGCTGGTGGGCTTGGGGGGTGCTGCTGGTGGGCAGGGGTGCTGGTGGGCAGGGGTGCTACTGGTGAGCAGGTGCTGCTGGTGAAGACGGGGTGCTGCTGGTGAGCTTGGTGCTGCTGGAATTGGGCTTGGGGGGTGCTGCTGGTGGGCTTGGGGGGTGCTGCTGGTGGGCTTGGGGGGTGCTGCTGGTGGGCTTGGGGGGTGCCTCATGTGTGCGTGCGTGCGCATGTTTAGGTGGGAATTTGCCTGCATACGCGCGCATCTAGTAGAGTAGGTGTGCATGTTTCTTGAGCATGCGCAGGTGGACGTGCAAGTTTGAACACGCGTGTGCACGTTCATGTTGGCGTGTGAGTGTTGAGATGCGCATGCGCGTTTGAATGTGTGCGTGCGTATGTTCTTTGAAATGCGTTGTGGTTCTCATTTGTGTGTGCTTCCGCGTAGCGTTGTAACAATGCGCACGTGCGTGTATATGGGTTTGTGTGCATGCGCATGCATGATGCGTGCTCTGCTTGCGCGTGTGTGCACGCATGGTTGGCGTGTGCGTGCTGGGATGCGCGTTGCGTGCATGCTGATGCATTATATAGTGTGTGCAACCGTGTGCATGCATGTTTTTCGAGCTGCTGGCCGACCCTGCTGTTGACTGGAGCGTGGAGAGAGAGGCACATGCTGCGCGCAAGGACCAGGACACCAGCGTCAGCCTCAAGCTGTTCGCCTCCAGGTGAGCTTTGGGGGGGTGCTGCTCGTGGGCGCGCGGTTACGTGGTGTGTGTGTGTGTGTGTGTGTGTGTGTGTGTGTGTGTGTGGGTGGGTGGGTGGGTGTGTGCGTGGGTGCGTGCGTGCGTGGGTGCGTGGGTGCGTGGGTGCGTGTGGCGTGCGTGCGTGCGTGCGGTTGTTGTTGTGTGCGTGTGTGCGTGCAGTTGTTGTGTGCGTGCGCATTTGTGACGTGCGTGCGTGAGTGCGCGCGTGCGTGCCCTTGTCGTTGTGTGTGCGTGCGGTTGACTGGAGTGTAGAGAGGGAGGCGCATGCTGCGCGCAAGGACCAGGACACCAGCGTCAGCCTCAAGCTGTTCGCATCCAGGTGAGCTTGTGAGGTGGTGCTTCTGGGTGCGCGCGTCATATACGCGTGCGTGTGCACGCATGTTTTGGTGGGGGTTTGCTTGCATACGCCTGCAAGTAGAAGTGTAGGTACTACTCTACTACTGTGCATGATAATCTTGAGCATGCTCAGGTGCACGTGCAAGTCTTGTGAGTGTGCGCACACACGCGCATGTTGACGTTCACAGCTTGCTGAGATCCTTTACACTGCATCACTTGATGCCATGAGTGATGTAGTTCACTTTACCCGCGCTTCACTGCTTGCTGACATACTGTACGCTGCGTAACTTTGCTTCCTGCAGGATGGAGGAGCTGCAGCAGCCGCTGCTGGCAGGCCTTGCTGCTGCTCTGCCGAAGGTAGGCAACGGCCTAGCAGCAGTTGTCAGTTACGGCGAAGCCCACCTGTACATGCAGCAGCTGCAGGCGGCAGCAGACGCAGCACGCAGCAAGGCTGCTGCTGCAGCAGCAGCGCTGGCAGCAGCATCAGAGGGTGAGGTGGCAGCATTGACAGCTGGAGCAGCAGCTGGGCAGAAGGTTACAGTTCTGCTGACAGACTATCGGCGACTGTGCAGCATGGCTAGCAGCAGCATGGGGTCTGCTGCTAGCTGGTTGAGCCGGCACCAGGAGACGCTGCGTACGTTGCTGCAGCAGCAGCTGCAGCTTGCGGGTGGTGTAGTTGGTAGTGCTAGCACTGGTCAGGTGCAGGGCCTGCTAGCACCTGCACAAGAGTGGGATGTTGCTGCATGTGACAGGTCGCTGCTGCTGCTGTGTCCCAATGTGGAGGATGCTGCTGCTGCGGGGTCACCACAGCATGCTAGCGGTGTGCAGGATGGCGGTATCCTCGCACGCTCACTTGCAGGAGTGCTGGGTAGCAGCAGTAGCAGCATTGCACAGCTGCTGCCGCAGCAGATGCTGCAGCAGTGTCAGCAGGCGGACAATCAGGGCCAGCTGCTGCTGCAACAGCAGTCGCGACTGATGCATCTTGGGCGGTGGGCAGTGGCAGCGTACGCTGCTGTGCTGCAGCACCTGCTGCCAGGTGAGAACCGGCGCAGGTTGCAGCCATATGCGATCGCGTGTGTCTGCGCGCCAATGCGACCATGCATACATGTGCATTCCTATGCTAAGGTGGACTGCAGATTGCACGCCTGGGCCGCAGCATGCATGTACTTGTAACTCCTGTGCAGTGGCAGGCTATCTTGCTCTTGAGCAAGTGTTGACACTGTGTGCATGTGCTGCTGTCTATGTACTCATGTATGGTGCAACTCCACGCGGCTCCCTCACTCCTGTGTCATCATGCAACTCCACGCGGCTCCCTCACTCCTGTTTCATCATGCAACTCCACGCGGCTCCCTCACTCCTGTGTCATCGTGCTGTTGCCTGCAGGCGACTACATCCTACACAGCCACCACTGGGCGTGGTCTCAGGCCTTCACAGCAGCTGTGTCAGGCCCCAACAGCCAAGCTCTTGCAGCAGCAGCAGCTTGCACATCACCTCAGCTACCTAATCCTGCTGAAGCTGTTTGTACGTGGGCCTGCCTAGCTGCCTGCTGGACTGCATGCCAACTGCAGCAACAGCAGCACGCGACGGCTGTTACCTCTGCCGCAGCACAGACCACTGCAGCAGAAGCCGCAAGTGCAGCTTCCATGGGGCTTGAAGTTCGCAGTGAGGAGCTTGAAGCCGTTTTGGTGCAGCTAGAAACTTCACTAGGAACTGCCAGCGAGGCAGATTCAGCTAAGGTGCAGCTGGTGGCTAGCAGCGCGCTTGGCATGGTCTGCACGGCAGTGCATGAAGCAGCACAGCAGCTGCAGCAACCAGCAGCAGCAGCAGCGGGTGCGTCAGGCACCCTTGGCAGCAGATGCAGCTCCCTGCAGCAGCACTTGTCAGCTCTGCAGACAGCGCTGCTGCAGTACCAGCAGGCAGGGTTGTCATTTGTTATCGACTTGTCATCGTCAATGGTGACTGACGAGCTGCCAGAGGCAGCAGCAAAACTGGAGGATTTGCTTGAGCAGCACAACGCAGCTGGCAGTGATGATGCGCAGCTACGGCAGGCGCTGCAGCAGCAGCAGCAGCAGCAGCAGCAGGGCTCGCAGCAGCATGCGTGGGTTGCAGAGGCTGCAGGGAAGATGCAGCTGCTGCAGCAGCTGCTGGCGGCAATCAAGTATGAGGCAGTGGCACAGCTGGCACCCTGGGCGGCAGCAGCAGCAGAATCTGGCGATAATGTGCACGCATCGGACGGAGGTGCAGCAGCAGCAGCAGCTCCTGCAGGAGGTGGTGGGTTGGTGATGCTACAAGCTGGGCCGGTTAGTCAGCTGCAGTGCTGGAATGCTGCCAATGCACTTGTCGCTGCCACCTGGCAGCAGCTGCATCATCTGCTGCAGCAATCCCTGCAGCTTGATCAGCAGATGCAGGCACTGGCAGCACTGGCAGCTGCAGGTGGTGCGGCAGGCATACCAGCAACAGACAGCGCGCTGCTGCTTCAGGTAGAGCAGCTGCAGCAGCTGCTGCTGCCGCAGGGGTATGATGTGGCGTATGCAGAGGATTGCGTGGCGGCTGTGCAGCTGCTGCAGGTGCAGTGGTCGGAGCTGGAGCAAGCATTTGTGCGCTGCTTGGGGGCGTGTCTGTGTCCGATCCTGGGCTTGTCAAGTTTGGGGCTTGAGCAATGGCACGGTGTGGCACCAGCAGCCGGCCTGGAGCCAGGGGCAGCAAACAGCTCAAGGCTTGAATTTATGGGTGTTGATGACCAGGCTGTGTCAGTACTGCAGCAGGTTCTGGCAGCTGCTGCAGCAGGCATAGCAAGTGGGGCAGCCATGCACAGCAAGGACGTATTTGACGCGCTAGCAGGCTCTGGTGCTGCTGCTGGGTTTGGCGGCCCTGATGGTACTGGCAGCAGCAGCTGCAGCATGTGGGGCACCCCTGAGCCAGCAGCTGCCTGGAAGAGCCTGATCGCGCTGCTGCTGCAGTGTGGGTGCCTGCAGCAGCAGATCCAACAGCAGCTTGGCGCAGCGGGGGCAGATGTGGCTGATGGCAGCGTTGCTGTTGGCATTGACGTGCTTGGAAGCAGTACGCCTCTGCCGCTGGATTTAGAGCAGTACAGGCCGCTTGTGTTTGTGGTGCAAGTGCTGAATAGCCTGCTGCAGGCATCGGCAGATTGCGGCCACGATGCAGTGAGTCAGACAGCAGCCGCAACAGCAGCAGGTCCAGGGCTGTATGAGAGGGTGGAGCAGTTGCTGGTTCCTGCAGTGTCTGGCTGCTTGCTGCCACAGCTGCATCAGCAGCTCGGTCGGCTGCAGCAGCACCTGCAGCTGCTGGGAAGTGAGGCAGCAGGAGTACTGCAGCGGCTGCGGCATGGTGGCAGCAGCAGCGGCAGGGCAGCTGGCATCAGTGGTGCTAGTCAAGCGCAGATGGACGAACCACTGGAAGCAGGCATCAGCAGCCAGGGTCTTGGGTTGGGTGGTGAAGCAGCGGATGCAGCTGCATGGGACGCGCCAGATCTAGTGCGGTTTGATGCCTTTGACGCTTCATTGGCTGGGGCAGGCATGCTGTTAGAAGGCGGAGATGAGCTGGGAGGTGCACTAGAAGACGAGGCAGATCTGCAGGCTGCGTTGGAAAGTGAAGATGGGGCACTGCAGCAGCAGGGTGACATGCAGGTTGTGTTAGACAATGATGAAGATGATGGAGATGATGATGAGGATCTTGATTGGCTGCTAGAGGAGCAGCAGGCACAGCGGAATGCAGCTAGCAGCCAGCAGCACCTGGACTTGGCAGCAGCAGCAGCAGGGTCTGCAGGGCTGTCGGGAATGCCAGAGCTTGTGCCGTTTGATGCCTTTGACCCCTCACTGCCTGGAGCAGGGGCAGTGTTGGAAGGGGGTGGGCTGGAGCTAGGTGGGGCGTTGGAGGATGACAACAGCTTGGAAGGAGATAGCAACAGCTTGGAGTTTGCAGGAAAGCAGCCAACAGCAGCGGCAGGAGATGCTGCACTGGCACTGCCGCATTCAGCTGAATGGCAGGAGCTGGGTCAGCAGCTGCTGTCAGTTGGGCTGCAGCATGCACAGCAGCTGCAGCACCAGCAGCAGCTAGCTGGGCTGCAGCAGGCAGGGCCTAGCTGCGACTGGCAGCAGCAGGTGTGGCTGCGGCACCTTGCGGCTTTTGAGTGGCTGTGGGGAGACCTGCTGCAGCTGCAGCTGGAGCAACTTGGCCAATCTGAGCTCACGCAGCACTTGCAGGAGTTGGTCCAGGCTGCTGCTGTCTCTCTTGGCATGCCAGTTGGTGACAGCAGCAGTACAGATCTCAGTGAGGGTGCGGCAGCAGTGACAGCCGCTGCTGTGGCTGCAGCAGCAGCGGCTGCTTTGAAGCCTGGTGACGCCTTCCAGTGGTACTTCAGCCAGCTTGGGCTGCTGCAGATGCTGCCACATCACCCCGACCAGGTTAGTGACAGCAGCTGTGCAACCTTACCCCTATCCCACTTGCTGGACCCATCTGGCCAGTCAGGCGGCACCAGCAGTGCTGCTAAACACAGCAGCAGCAGCAGCAGCAGCAGTGCAGAGCTGCGTATGCCAGGTCGCGGCGAGTTGGTTGCAGCTTGGCAGAAAGTGGCAGAGTCGCTAGCTGGCTTGGAGGCGGGGGTGACAGCCTGGCAGGAGGCTGCTGCTGCAGCTGCTGGAGGCGTGAAGGAGGCTGTGGCTAGGCTGGCGGTGCAGGGAGGGGTGCTGGTTGGGGACCCTGCTGTGTGCTTCAAGGTGAGAAAATGTTCAGCTCCATGTTGCAAGAACATCTTGACATGCATAGTCTTGTGGCATGTGGTACCCACAGGCTCAGCAAGCACCCAGCAGGCAGCTGCATGTATGGTTGGGCTGCGTTGCTTATTCAGTACGTTTATGCTGTTCAAAAGTGCGCTTCTCTGGCTGCAGGTCCTGACGCAAATGTTAATAGTTTGTGCACACTGTGCTTGCTTTTTCTTTTAAGCTGTTTGCATTCTCGGTATGCATGATGTTAACTTGTGTCAATGTGCATGTCTTGTGCTTGCAGGTGCTGTACGGGCTGTGCAATCGCAGCCAGCAGTGGTGCGCGGCTGCTGGCGTGCTGCTGTCTGGTGTGAGCCAGCTGGGCGAGGCTGCACTGCAGCTGGAGTACAGCAGGAGGGGGCGGCTGTGGGCGCCAGGTGCGGCAGCCGCGATGAAAGCGGCAAATCAGCGTGCAGCGATGGTGTAGCGATTGACCACCACTGCGTGGTGTAGGCTGTGGCGACTGTGGTCACCAGATGGGCGATCGATTGGCAAACCGGTTGTTGCAGCACATTGCCAGCTAAATCTTCATCCTGCACCTCAGCGTGCAGCAATGGTGCAGCGGGTGACCAGCTACCCTGTGTACTGTGCCAGGTGCAGGCTCCAAATGGTCAAGCAGGCTTCATAGTATAGTAGTATAGTACAGCGCTTGTCAACCAAAGGGCCCACGTGCTATTGGCACCCGGCATCAAGCAGCATGGCTTGTCAGTTGCCACGCACGCCAATGGCACGCTCAGTGTGGATGCATGCTAATGGGTTCAGCAATGAGGAACCACAGCGTTGCATGCTGTGTATCAGTGTGCTGTGTGTCGTGGTCACCTCCATGCATGGGTTCATCATCAGCATCATCATCTGCTGCTGCTGCTGCTGTGGTTTCACCTGCAGGCATGCCTGATGGTGTGGATGCCTTCCAAGGCAATGCCTCGCTGCTGCTGCAGCTGCGCAGCACAGCCGCAGCCCTGGCAGCAGCACAAGGAGAGGCAGCAGCAGCAGAAGCACTGCTCGCGTCCTCTCAAGCTGCAGGCCAGCAGGCAGAAGCTGCTGCAGATGAGGCAGCTCAAGAAGAGGCAGCAGCAGAGCAGCAGCTAGGCCTGAAGACGCCTGCTGCACTAGCTCGGGCACAAGCATTGCCGAGTGTGTTGGGCCCTATGGTAGAGGCTGCTGAGTCAGCACTTGCGTTAGTAACAGGTGGCACCGGCAGTACACTGCGTGCGCTGCAGACGCTCGTGGAGAGGAACTCAGCGGCGCGTGACCTGGCACCGATCTCTAGTGAGACGCTGGCACAGCACGGGCGGTGTGTGGCAGTGCTGCAGCGGCTGCATGGCATTGGTGCTGCGGCAGCAGCAGGCCTGCAGGAGGCACTGCTGCTGAACCAGCAGCAGCAGCAGCTTGCGGATGCAGCCCAGCAGCAAGGCGTCGAGCAGCAGCAGCAGCAGCAGAGGCGGCTGCTGGGTCTGCTGCTGCAGCACATGTCGCCTGCGCTGCAGGGCGTCAAAGATGAGCTGCGTGAGCTGGGCCAGGTGAGGCTGACTCCCTTGTTTTTCGTATTTTTTTGAGTGGGGGAAGTTACACGTAGGCCGTTTTCCATCTTAGATGGCATGCACCACACAGGGTGAACGCATAATAGCGCCAATAAAAAGAAGACTGAACTAGCTTTGAAGCCAGAATGAGCCTGCACTCTTAAACGGAGTTGAACATGGCGTTTGCTGTAGGCACGCATAAGCGCGCATTGACACAACCATATAACAGAGAAGGTGAACTGGTTGAAGCCACGATGGGCATAGCGTGACGCAATGGCACAGCATATTATGAGCGTGGAGATGTTATAACAACACCAGAGATCATCTGTAACACACACTCTGCATGCAAGCAGAGCAGATGCCACACCACATGCGCAACCAGCACTTCTACATCGGCATTGCACGTCTAAGCCGCCTCACTGCCGGGCACCTCTGCTGGGAGAGGTGGCACTTCTTCCCAGCTGCCCCTGCGGTCTGTGCCACCGCGGCGGCGCCGCATCAGCGTGGCTTTGGACCACCGTGTGCGCACGCCTTGCTGCTGCAGCTCTCGCCGCAGCTGCTGCATAGCCTTGCGCTGCTGCCGCTCCTCAGCATTGAGCACTACATCAACAAAGATGGAGTGACCAGCTTGCCGCAGGTTGCTGCGGATGCGGCCTCCAAGCATGTTGCTCAGCATGTCAGCATCCTTTTGGATTGACTGTTTGCATTGTTGAGGGCTTTGTGGGCCAAGTGAGGCGCAGACTGTTTGCTTCTTTCTGGACTGGTGGGGGCGTTTGTGTAAGGGTAAGGGCGTGGGCTGGACTGATGGGTAAGTGCGTGTTGATCATCAACAGCCACACCACTGTTGGGACAGTGCAAGCAGTTTTGGTGGGTATGATGGACACAGATGATAGCTGAGCAAGGCATGCCACGAAAGATATTGTGTCACTAGTGAGGAGCAGTTCCGGGTGTGGATTTTGCAGCAAAAGCTGGCCCACCAGTGCTGTGGAGGCTGGCTGCTGCCAGGTTGGAACACAAGTATATATCCATCACCATGTTCAATCTCCTCCTCTGCACTGGCACAAATGCATGCTGACATCAGGTTAATTTGCTGCTGTCCATGTTGCTGCAGGCGCACATCCTGCTCACTCAGCTGACTCACCAGCTAGACAGCTTGGCAGCAGCAGCTGAGACAGTGGCAGCCGCCATCACTGCGGACCATGCGCTGCAGATGGCCGCCAGCACAGGCAAGCAGACCCCTGCAGCAGCAGCTGCAGCAGCCAGTGGCAGCAGTGTGAGGCGTGCAAGGGCTGAGGCGCGGCGATGGGCATTTGCTGCTGCAGCACTCGCTCGCTGCACTGCACGGCTCACTGGCAAGCACATGGAGGCAGGCAGCAGCAGCAGCAGCAGCGCTGGTGGGGCAGCGCTACAGCCTGAGGTTGGTGGTGATGGTAGTGACAGCAGTAGTGCGGCTCTGGGTGTGGTGGGCGAGGTGTCTGCGCTGGTTGCTGATGCCACCAGTGTAGACAAGCTGAGCAGAATGTACGAGGGCTGGGCTCCGTGGCTGTGAGGGGCACTTGGCGGTGGTGCATGATGTGTCATGCTTTTGCATTGTTGCAGCGGATTGGTCAGCATCCTGGCACTGCTAGTGTCGTGCCTTGTGCACAGTGCACGTGACGTCACGCGTCGACACCGCGGCAGTGTCACTGCCCACACCTGCTGCATTCTGCTCTTCACGTGCTGCGTGTGTTCTGCCGAGTGCAAGTCATACGGCTGCATACAGCCACATGACCCAGCCTGCCAGTGGGTCATGAACAGGGCCTGTCCAGGGTACTGCAATAGTTTGTCATGACGGATCAGACTCTGACGTGACAGTACTACTGTATGATATGATATCTCGCGTACACCTTCACGATGCTGAGGTATACCATCATGCCACAAAGGTATGACTTAGCTTTTACCTGGAGTCCAGGATCCGATCTGATACGGTATCATACGGATTATATACGCTCTCTTCACAAATTCGCAACCCGAGGTTTTACCAACTGCAAAACGCTACCAGCAACAACTGTCTGACAGCTGTTTTGTGACATGTAGCCGCTAGCAGAAGCTGCTAGGAAGTCTGGTCAGACCTGCGCACGTGCTAACACTGGCGCACGTGTGCACACGAAGTACTGATTGCGTTTTGTCACGCTTGGGGTGGCCACACGTGCAGAAGTGCTTGCAGCACTGCTCTCTGCGTCGTAGGCTATGCACGCGCACTGGATTGAGGTACCATGCTGGCAGGTGGCAACCAACAGCACACAAGGACGCTGAGCCAGCTGTCACCACAGCAGGAACACCACAGCAAACAGAAACCCTGAGAGAATGATGCAGCGAAGCCTGCCATGCTGATGATGCCAGCTGTTGCACAGCTGTGCTTGCATGCAGATGGATCCCCCTGCAACCACATCTGTCGGATGCATGATGTTGGTGCAGCAACAGCAGCTGCCACCCAATGTGGCCTCACAATGCAGTAGCAGCTGGATGCGTGATATTATACAATGCTGCACCAGCAGACGACAACTGGAGCAATGAAAGTACCGCCGGCCGACCGCGCATGCGGCACAAGTATGCAGCATCTTCAACAACCAATACTATTAACACAGGCATACGTACCATCAAACACCAGCATAATGCAACGATACTAGTGAGCCAGGCATACATACCAACAAACACCAGCATAATACAATGGAAGTACACCATGACAGAGGCACACCACTGCTGCACATATGGCCGTGCAGATAACCACACTCAAGGATTACTACAAACGCAGCAGCACTGCGTGACTTGCTGGCAACGCGTAGATTGCGCAGAAGGATTATGTACCAGGTTGCATTGAGTTTGCTCACCATAACCAAAGCATTAGCAACCCACGCACGCCACACAGAGCGCGCCGTGCATGTACCGTACTGAGCTGTCGACGATGCCAGTGTTACTCCCAACAAGATGCCCTGATGCTCAGCAACATGCTATGCACATACTACAGTTTATGCACATATCGCACCTTTGAGTCTGTATTGATGCCACAACATACAGCCATACACCTGCACGTTAGCCTGACGGGCGTTGCAAGGCAGGCTGCGTGGTTTAGCACCACTACATGCTTGAAAGCCAGCGCTGCCACTTCCAGTCAAGGCGCCAACCAACCTGAAAAGGTCACTGCCTGATGCACAGCCTATGTGCTGCCACTATCAGTGCACGCACAGTCCAACACACTTGAACCCCCCCAGTCACAGTGCACCACACCGCTTGTACTGCGCGAGGAGAAGCTGCACAACTGATGTGCTGCAGCGGCGCTAATGATGTATCGCAGGGCCGATGCGCCACAGCAAACACACATTGAGATCACGGGCGCTGCAAAGGTAAAGCTGCAGGAGCAGAGACACAGAATGCCTAAAACACAGCGCAGCAACACAACGGAGGTGCTCGGGAACCCTCTAAACAACAAGTGATAACCAAGACATCACAAGAGTAGGAAGGAAGCCCACAGCGGCGCTAGGCACAGCAGGGCAGCTCAGCGGACTGTGTGTCCAGCCGGACAGTGCTGTGCACTCGGCTGGCAGTGTAATGCATCAATGCAAGGGTACTGTGCAACTCAAAAGCAACACTGTGTGCAGGTACTGTGCAACTGAGATGGAACACTGGTATGCTGTGAAAAGAAAGGAGCAACACTGGTATGCAGTAGAGCAACGACAACGGAAGCTGTGCAGCAGTGGCATGCAGCGGACCTGCAAAGCCTAATGCTCGTCTCACCTCGTGGCGCTAGCATGCAGAAGACAGCCTCACATCCACAGCGATGCTTATGGAACCTGGCATGCAGTGCACGAGTTCCAGCAAAAGGTACCTGACAAAACATGTACGCACACAAGAACACCACCAGCACTTGTACAATCACATACCCCTGAAACAGTGCTGCCCTGGGTCATGATGTAACATCAAAAAACCCAAAGATTGTACCAAGGCGGCGATGAAACACTGGTCAACCTTGTCTCTGGTCAACTCAACCCTGGTCAAACCCATGCTGTCAACCCCCACTCTGGTCAAACCTGATGGTCAAACATAACAACAGTACTCCCGGGCATGAGACACTGGCTGAAGCACAGCAGCATCTTGCTGTTGTCAACACAGCTGCGCTCAAGACCAGATGCATCACAAGCCAACCAATCGCCAGTGGCAAATGACATCAACATGCCCAGACGCGCCACCTCAACACTGGCAGTGCTGCATGTTGCGATGGAGTTCACCAGCCTAGAGAGAAGATGCAGACTGCCTCGTCAAGTAGCCTTGCATTGCTCCGTGAAATGCACTGCCACGCAGTCAACAGCGTACAGCAAGAGGATGCAATTGCACATGCCATGCAACGTGCACCAACCAACACATCCACCCACACCAGCTCCTGCTGGTGTAGGCACGCCTGTCACAAATCCGGGACACCTGCTTGGCCGCAAGGCACAGCAACTCAACATACCCGGCATGACGCCAATCGCAGACAACAACTGCAGCTAGCAACCACTGCCTGTCATGTAGCATCAACAGGTGTAAAGCACAACCACTGCTGCTGGCTTGACCCCATCCTGGTGCAGCCGCCAGTGAGGGATGTCTGCTTCTCAATCGCAGCCGCAACAACCACAGCAGCAACGAGTTGCTGTGGCCTCTGCCTCATCCTCAGCAGCCATTAACAGTACAGCAAACAACCATGCACGCCGCACGCATGCCTCCACCCTGTAGCTGCAAGTTGCCCAAACTCCACACTCCACGGCCGCCATACAGCATCGCAACCAGTGTCCACAGCGGGAGCAGCATGCCGATCCAGCCGCTCTGCAGGGATGCACTGGCCACAGCTGCCGCTGCTACACAGCACATTGCACTCTCATAGCCAGCAGCAGCAGCAGCAGCCTACCGCCGAGCTGACTCCTGCTCAGCAGCCTGCTCAGCAGCCTGCCGCAGCTGCTTGCAGCGCAGCTTGATCAGCGACACCAGCCTGTCCTCTGCCTGCAGGTGCATCTCAGGTGCGTTGATGGTCAGCTGCGCCAGCACCCGCACCGTGCTGGCGCCCTCGTTGCGTAGGCTGTGGCTGAAGGCGGCAAACAGGCCAAAGCTCTGCAGCTGCGTGAGGCGTGTGAGGTTCTCTGGCACTGACTCGAGGCGATTCAGGGAGAAGTCCAGCATGGTGAGCGACTGCAACAGCGGTGACGACGATTCAGGGGCCGAAGCGTGCAGCGGCAGAAACAGCAGCAGCAGCAGCAGCAGAAACAGCACCAGGGTGATGTCAGGAGGTGTCACTGCCAGTGTGGTGATTCTGCTCTAGTGCTATAGACAAGAG
This sequence comes from Tetradesmus lagerheimii, assembly GCA_902809745.2. Taxonomy (NCBI): domain Eukaryota; kingdom Viridiplantae; phylum Chlorophyta; class Chlorophyceae; order Sphaeropleales; family Scenedesmaceae; genus Tetradesmus; species Tetradesmus lagerheimii. The sequence goes on along the minus strand of CADDIJ020002275.1, from coordinate 12,048 downwards.
CTGGCCATACATGTGTGTGTTCATCAACCCCACAGAAAACAAAGCAATGCGCTAAAGTCAGGAGGCGGTTCAGGGAGAAGTCCAACATGGTGAGCGACCGCAGGAGCGGTGACGACGATTCAGGGGCAGAGCGCGCGGCAGCAGCAGCAGAACAGCACCAGGGTGATGTCAAGAGGCGCACTTGGTCCAATGCTATGGACAAGAATAGGCCAAATCTGTGCATGTTCATCAACCCCACAGAGATACAAAGCGTATGCGCGAAAGCCACATGCCTCATGCAGCCGTGAGGAATTGACTGCTGACAGTTGTGTACCAGCACGCGCACCCATCAGCAACCCTACCTTGCACACACACCACCAGTCATACCAACAACCCCAGCAAGCACCTGCATGCAGCTGTGACAGACTGCAGAACCCACTACAGCACATCTGGCCTCCCAGCATTCAAGTGCCACCTAGTTCTCCATACATACCTCGCATCCCAACACACACCACACACAAACAAACACCACCACCAGCAAGCACACCCACCTGCAGCTGCGCCAGGCTGTCTGGCAGCTCTGTCAGCACGTTGTTGCTGGCACGCAGCGTGCGCAGCTGTGTCAGGCCCCCCAGGCCCTCGGTGCTATAGACCAGGATGGCGATGAATGTGTGTGTCCAACACCACCCAGAGAAACAAAGCCAGTGCACTGAAGCCACAACTTCCCTCATGCATCCCTGAGGATGTGGCTGCTGACTATTGTGTGCCAACATGCGCAGCCATACAGACACCCTGCCTTGCACACACGCCACCAGTCATACCCACCACCACAGCAAGCACCGATATGCAGCTGTGACAGGCTGCAGAACACACCACTGCCCATCTGGCCTCGCTGCAATTATATACCAACTAGTTCCCCAGCAAACCCCTCATCCCAACAAACATGACAGACACCACCACCAGCAAGCACACCCACCTGCAGCTGCGCCAGGCTGTCTGGCAGCTCTGTGAGCACGTTGTTGCTGGCACGCAGCTGCGTGAGGCTCCCCAGGCCCTTGGTGCTATAGACAAGGATGGCCATGTATGTGTTTGTCCAAGACCACCCCAGAGAAGCAACGTGGATGCACTACAGCCACATGCCTCATGCAGCCGGGAGGATGTGGCTGCTGACAGTTGTGTGCCAGCATGCGCAGCCATACATAAGCCCTATCTCGCACACACGCCAACAATTACTGTAGCATACCACCACCCCAGCAAGCACCGGCATGCAGCTGTGACAGGCTGCATAACCCACCACTGCACATCTGGCCTCGCTGCATTCATGTGCCACCTAGTTCTCCATACAAACCTCTCATCCCAACAGACACAAACTTTCACCAGCAAAAACCACCACCAGCAAGCTCACCCACCTGCAGCTGCGCCAGGCTGTCTGGCAGCTCTGTGAGCACGTTGTTGCTGGCACGCAGCGTGCGCAGCTGCGTGAGGCCACCAGGCCCTCGGTGCTATAGGCAAGGCTGGCCATGTATGTGTGTGTCCAACAAAACCCAGAGAAACCATGCGAATGTGCCGAAGCCACATGCCCCATGCAGCCCTGAGAATTCGGCTGCTGGCAGTTGTGTGCCAGCATGCGCAGCCATACAGCAACCCTACCTTGCACACACGCCACCAGTCATACCCACCACCCCAGCAAGCACCGGCATGCAGCTGCGACATGCTGCAGACCCCACCACTGCACATCTGGCCTTCCAGCATTCATGTGCCACCTAGTTCTCCCTGCAAACCTCTCATCCCAACAAACACGACAGACACCACCACCAGCAAGCACACCCACCTGCAGCTGCGCCAGGCTGTCTGGCAGCTCTGTGAGCATGTTGTTGCTGGCACGCAGCGTGCGCAGCTGCGTGAGGCCCCCCCAGGCCATTGGTGCTATAGACAAGGATGGCCATGTATGTGTGGATCCAACACCACCCAGAGAAACAAAGTGAATGCGGCAAAGCTGCATACCTCATGCAGCCGTGATGATGTGGCAGCTGACGATTGTGTGCCAGCATGCACAGCCATACGAATGCACTACCTTGCACACACGCCACCAGCCATACCCACCACCACAGCAAGCACCGGGGGGCATGCAGCTGTGACAGACTGCAGAACCCACCATAGCACATCCGGCCTCGCTGCATTCATGTGCCACCTAGCTCTCCATACATACCTATCATCTCAACATCCCAACAGACATAAACAAAACAACAGCAAGCGCACCCACCTGCAGCTGCGCCAGGCTATCTGGCAGCTCTGTGAGCACGTTATTGCTGGCGCGCAGCGTGCGCAGCTGCGTGAGGCCCCGCAGGCCCTTGGTGCTACAGAGAACGCTGGCCATGTATGTGTGTGACCAACACCACCCAGAGAAAGAAAGTGAATGCGCTAAAGCCACAAGCCTCATGCGGCCCTCGCAGTCTCTAGCTGCTGACAATAATGTGCCAGAATGCACAGCTATACAGATACCCTATCTTGCACACACGCCACCGGCCATAGCCACCACCACAGCAAGCACCGATCGCGATACGCAGCTGGAGGTGCTGCAGAATCCACCAACGCCCATCTGGCCTCGCTGCGTTCATGTGCCACCTAGTTCTTCATGCAAACCTCTCATCCCAACAGACACAAACAACCCTCTCATCCCAATAGACACAAACAACCACGAACACGCACCACCACCACCAGCAAGCTCACCAACCTGCAGCTGCGCCAGGCTGTCTGGCAGCTCTGTGAGCACGTTGTTGCTGGCACGCAGCGTGCGCAGCTGCGTGAGACCCCCCAGGCCCTCCGGCAAGAAGCTGAGGCTGTTCTCGCTCACATTGAGCTTGCGCAGCGTGTGGCCCAGGCTGCCGATGCTCGCAGGCAGCTCTGTGAGCAAGTTGCAGGACATGTCAAGGTGCTCCAACTGCAAAGGAGACAACCACACACAGGGCGGGGACAACACAGCAGTGATCCAATTGCTTCAGGGTAGGTTGTCTAGTGTAGCACCAGTCTGCTGAGGCTTGCAGGAACCTCCAACATGAACAGATAGCAGAGGCGACAGAGCTGTGTGTGTGTTGCAGACAATTCGTCAACATTTTGCCTCAAATGGCTGCAGCAGCAGCTGTGACAGCGGCTGCACTTGAGCTCGCAGCATGTGCCAGGTGGCAAGCTGCACCCCACACACCGCATCTACAATAGGAGCTATCTTGCAATTCCAGAGACCCTTCTGCACTGAAACTATGCTGCACTGTACTGCACTGCGCCGCACCTTTGGCAGCATGTGCAGCTTTGCCCCCTTGAGCTCCTTGAGCCTGTTTGATGACAGCACCAGCGTGCGCAGGCCCTGCAGCTGGTGCAGGTCGGGAGGCACGCTGCTGAGCATGCTGTGGCTCAGCTCAAGGATGGACAGGTGCGCAGCAGGCAGCGCCAGCAGCCGGATGGCAGCCTGCAGGATCGACAGAGCATACATCGCGCAGGGTGAGGTGGCAGGGGGCTTGTGCATGTTTTGGGGCGAGATTGCACTTGCAAATGGTTGGACAGGGGCGCTAAAGGCAGCGCCAGCAGCCGGATGGCAGCCTGAAAACAGCACGGAAGATGCGGCGTGTATGAGGAGTAGCATGAGTACCAGCAGAGCAGGTTTGCTGCAGCAGCGACACAGAACCCAGCAGACGAAGCCACGACACCTGCAGCTGTACTGCTGCAGAGCACAATTAGAAGCTAGCGATGTCAGACGTGAGGCAGACACAAGGCAAGTGTGTGCGATGCTCAGCATGCTGTGGCTCAGCTCCAGGATGAACAGGTGTGCTTTGGCAGCGCCAGCAGCCAGATGGCAGCCTGCAGGACAGCCGTCACAGGAACGCAGTAAAAGAAGTCAATGATGGCGCGCCAAGTGGCAGGAGCGAGGCTGGTGCATGTGTGTTTGCGGTTGAAGGCTGCATGGTGCGCTGTGATGGACGGGTGCGCAGCACGCAGACATGCTGCAGCCAGTGGCAGTGAAAAAGTGATGTTGCAGGAGCATGTGCTGGTGCGAGGGCGGCATGTTGCTGTAGGCGGACAGCTCCGCGGCAGCCACAGCCAGCAGGCAATTTGGCGGCCAGCGGGCGATGGCAGCATGCAGTCAGAGTGCAGGAGGGCATAACGTCACCATCGGCATGTCTAAAGCAGCTTTTCTGGTTGAGCTGAACACGGGTATTGATTACGACACACCTGCCCAACAACTGCCAGCAACAGTACTGCTGCGACTCCTGCTGCTGCTCTGCAGCTGCTGCTCTGCAGCTGCTGCTGCTTCTGCTACTACGAAGCCGCCCACCTGTGCTCCGCTGTGGCTGGTACGACACACCTAGTCAGCAACTGCTAGTGACAGTACTGCTGCAGTTGCTGTTGCTGCTCTGCAGCTGCTGCTTGTTCTGCTACTACAGGGCCGCCCACCTGTGCCCTGCTGTGGCTGATACAACACACCTGGTCAGCAACTGCTAGTAACAGTACTGCTGCCATTCTTGCTGCTGCTCTGCAGCTGCTGTTGGTTCTGCTACCACAAAGCCACCCACCTGAGCCCCGCTGTGGCTGATGTGGCTGACCACCAGGATGCAGCAAGGGCATCACGTCTGCACAATCAACAGGTCTAAAGCACCTATGTTGATCTGAACACGGACATCAGGTATGATACACCTAGTCAGCAACTGCCAGCAACAATACTGCTGCTGCTCCTGCTGCTGCTCTGCAGCTGCTGCTAGTTCTGCTACTACAACAAAGCCGCCCACCTGTGCCCCGCTGTGGCTGATGTGGCTGACCACCAGGTGCTGCATGTTGGGGAAGTGCGTGGGGCTCTGGGGCAGCAGCAGCACGTTGCTGTGCAGCGTCAGGCATTTGACCGTCTGGTCAAAGCCGTCACGCCACGCGCGGCACACGCAGCGCATGACCTGGCGCAGCAGCACAGCACGGCACAGCACGGCAGGAAAGTTGGCACATGTACAAGTCAGTGAGGCAGCTTGGGTGAACGTCACATGTAAGATGCAATGTGCATGCAGCGCACTGTAGAGGCATTGTGTGAAGGCGCGTGTTGCAATGACAGCTGAGCGCAAGGAAAGGACAGCGCGAGTGCCACCTTGCAGGGAAGCATTGCAGCGAGCCAGTGCAACTGACAGTGGGCGGTGGTGTCAGACATACGCCTGCAAATCGGCCGCACGTGCCCCTGCATGCCGAAGCTGCGTGATGATTGCAAGTTCAACTCTGCCCTGATCCACTGCTGCACTGGCATGCCGCATTTCTGCTGGCAACTGCAGTTGAGCTGCGTACAGTAGCCTGTAACGAACGGCCGGTTGCTCACTCCTGCATCATTCTTGGATGAAAAGCGCTCTATAATTGCTCACTCCTGCATCATTCTTGGATGAAAAGCGCTCTATAATTGCCACTAAGCAGTCCTGGGGCAGGTCAGCCCAGCCGTTGGACAGGCCAGGCGATGCGCAGCGCAACGACAGTGACGACATGCGGCGCAGGCCTGCAGACACAGCAGCAGTGGGTTTGAAGCAAGCAACACATGTTTGGGATGAGCAGCAGGTTGTAGGTGTGCATGTTTATGCTACAAGCGTGTCCAGCTCAGCTCAGGGTGATATATGTGGTGGTGCCGGGTGAAGCTTCTGCTGTGACAGCCCACGACAATGCAGCAACAGCACAGTTTGCAGGATAGCCCACCACAGTGCAGCAACAGCAAGAGGCAGACAAAGCAGGCTGGAACTGAGTTATACTTGAAGCAACATGATATCTGCATGCAACGATCTCTGCTTGGGTGAACATAGCAGTGAGTGGCCAACCGCAACACTGCAGTCCAGGGTAGGGCTGTTGCATCGCCGTGCGAGTTCCGCAGGTCAGCAACTTGCCTTTGGCAGTTCCTCCGAAGATGCAAACCGAGAGCACGTCGCCGACGTCCTTCAGAATGAGCATCTTGACACCCTTGCTTGCTGTGGAAGTGAAGCGTGTCGCTGCTGGCTAGCCGTTTCGTTGTAGAGGGTTACTTGTATGTTTCAAAACAACAAAAAGCATTTCACACGGTTGCAAAGGGGATCAGAGCGCCAAGGACAGGAGTGTAGGTTCGAAATCCCACCAACAACGCTCAGACACAAAAGAGGGCAGCTTTTGTACAGGAAAGCGCTTCAGTCGCAGCAGGGCCGATGGCCAGCATGAAATGTCGTCCGAGGGCCAGACCTGACAGCGTCAGCCTGGAGCAAATGACAAACAGAAGCTGTGACGTGACCAGTACAGACGATGTGGTTGGTTTTACCACCTTAAACTCAGCTCAAGTGTCATTCAATATCAATGCGAATGGTAGAATGCGTGGCGGCTTGATTCAGGCTGGCATGCAGCACGTCTGGTCCCAGGTGACGCTGGGGTGACCTGTGCAGTGCTATTACAGCTTCGGCGTTCCGTCAGCACATTTCAAGTCAGGTAGCGCCAATCAGAAGTACAAGTTTCTGTGGTGAACCTGTTGATACTGCCTCGAAACTGTGCAGTGCCTACAGTGCACAACAACACGCCTCAGTGAAGTTCAGGACCCTGGACTCCCATGCTACCGGAAGTCCCACGTAGATCCCCGCATCAAATATTGCTTGTAATTATATCAATGTGAATATGTGTACCGGTGAGGTACGGTAACCACAGCGTGCTGAAGTTCAGCTGGCTTCTGCAGGTGCATCTCCTGCCAGGCTGGGTGCAAATGGAGGTGCGCCTGCCAGCAGGAGCAGAGCGTGCTCCAGAAACACACGCAAACGTACTATTGGGTCCCAGTGTCTGTTGTTAAGAGTGAAATGGCAAGCTCTGCGCTGCAGTGAACCCAAGCGTGTGTTAACATGTTGGTCCTCCGTCAAAGCAGTAGTGCAGCAAAATTCACTGATATATTGTAATCAGCACAATTTGCCACGTTCGCCAACAAGTTTGAGACGCGATCAATCAAGCTGTGCACAACAACCCTAGCATCAGCTGAAGTGCTCGCTGTGTCACTTCGTTTCGTGCGCAGCCTCATTCGGCTCGAGAATCGCAATCCATCGATCACCCTTGCCTTTGCTAATATATCAACCCCACAGCTTCCACTCATCTGCCACAAAGTAGCAATGATCACACTGCAGGCGCTAGCGCTGCTGAGGCCAGCAGCAGCAGCTGGCAGGGCTGCACCATCGCTGCTGAGGGCCTTTGCAGCAGCAGTAGACGGACCAAAGACGGGCACTCCGCCACCAGACACGTCCAGGGGTGCAACAGCGGATCTTGCAGATGTGTTCATTCCAGGTGAGCCAGCAGCAGGACACCAGCAGCAGCGGAGGCAGTGCCTGCGGACACCCAGCTATTCAATGCTTGCAACAGAACAGACACATGAAAAGTACATGGCAGCCTGAGCAGGTGGTGAAGCAGTAGCAACCTTGAGCAGGTGGTGAACTGCGGGCTGCAGCTGGTGGGGGACAGCAGGCACTACTGCACAGGAGACAAGAGGAGGCATGCATCACCAGGACTTCCAACAGTCTTCTTGCTCACATTTGCTGTGTTTCATCTGGTGTGTCTCTGCAGAGCCAGTGGACCAGGTGTCGATGCGCAAGGTGCAGATCATGGAGCCCATCTTCCAGTGAGTAGCGCTGCTGCTCCCTGCTGCTGCTGTCCTCCCAACACCATGCACGTTGCCCGCCCACCAGCGGCAGGTGCAGAAGGCCTGCACCCCCAGCATGTGCTCGCAGCAGCATGCGCAACGCACCAGATGAGAGTGCATGGCATTGTGCTGTTGGGCAGCTGCACAGCTGCACAGCCAGTCAGCAGCAGACATGCGTGAAGCGGCAGGCCCTGCATAATATGCGGCTGTGTGCGCGTTATTAGCAACGGCGCGACTGTGACGATGCTCCTGCTGCTCTGTGCTGTAGGGACTTGGGGGGCAAGCTGCGCTTCTCTGGTGAGGGTGGCATAGCAGCAGCGTGCTGTGTACACGTGTGACGCTGCTGGCAAGCACCGGACATGTGCTAGCTGCTGGGCAACACATCTTGCCAAAGAATGCAACAGACCATCAGCTGGCTGCCCTGACGCTGAACAGCATGCTTGCATCAGTGGGGCGAGAACTCGTGGCTCATCAGGACCTTAGCAAGATGCTTGCAGCAGTGCACGTGTACTTGCTGTTGTGCTCATCCTGCTAGTTCGCTGACTGAGTAATGTATACCTGCGCAGGCCAAGTGTCTACAGTGAAGTGCTTTGAGAACAACCCGCTTGTGCGCAAGGTGGGTGCTGTTGGCTGAGCTACGCACAGTGCTCCGCATATAAGGTGCTCAGTGCCAGGCTGGCAGCGCACGCAAACTGCAGGGATGAAGGCATTATACATACTGCCTGGCCCGCACATGCAGCAAACACGCACAACCGCTCAAAACGTGAACCTCAAACAGCATTCAGCCATGCACTGCACTTCGTGCGGCAGAGCTTGCATGCAGAGGAATGCTGCACTGCCTGTACTATGGCTTGCACACTCTGAGCTGTTGCAACCGAAGCCTCTGTCACAGAGACATGCTGCTGTGTTCAGTTCTGTCAGCTTTGATGCATTGCTGTCACTGCCGCCAAGCTGACGCCATCTGCTGCAGACTTCGCTGAGTGTTCTACTGCTGTGTCTACTGCATTGCGCTGCGCCTGCTGCCAGGCTTTTGAGCAGCCCGGCAATGGCCGCGTGCTGGTGGTGGATGGTGGCGGCAGCAAGCGCTGCGCACTGCTGGGGGACAACATCGCAGAGATGGCGCACAAGAACGGCTGGAGCGTGAGTTGCTGGCAAGGCCTACTCATGGAATTGTCGCTCTGTGCAGGAGATGTTGCACAGCAGCAGCAGCAGCGCAGCAAGGCGATTGAAGCTGTTACTCTGTTACTCTGTCTGCCATGGCTATCAACATGATTCAACTGCTGCGAGTGCGCATCTGTGTGCCGCAACATCTCCTACACCTCCCACACCCCCTGCAGGGCGCCATCATTTACGGCTGCATCCGTGACAGCGAGGACATTGGCAAAATGCCACTGGGCGTCAAGGCACTGGGCACCTACCCACTCAAGTCAGCCAAGCGTGATGTGGGGCTGGCAGATGTGCCTGTCACCATTGCTGGCGTGACTGTGGAGCCAGGGGACTGGGTATATGCTGACAAGGACGGTGTCCTAGTCAGCAAGGAAGAGCTGAAGCTGTGAGTGCGCCACATACACATCTGGCACAGAGCATGTCTGGCTGCTAGTGCCACTTTCTGCGAGAATGGAGCAGTTGGCGAGTTACTCAAGGCTTGGGAATATCCAGACACGACTCTGCCAGAGTCAGTGTGCACATATGACTGTTTGACGCAGTGCACCGCACATTAGTAGAATGAAACTTTCATCATGAAAGAAGTACAACGGCACCCTGCGGCAGTGCAGCGGATGCCGCGCTGCATCATAGCATCGATGTAGTGGTGTCGCACTGCATTGCACATGCCATCATCGGATGATCCAGTACTGGCACTTGTTGTATCAGGGAGCAAGTCTGTATGCAGATACCTGCAAGCTTCATGCATCAACAACTATGCACAGTGTCATGACATCGATTGTAATAGCAACTCTCTACAAAGGCATGATGTGGCGTGCACATGGCTTTTGATGCGCAAGTTTGGGAATGTACTTTTGGAGGGAACAAGTAATGGTGAGCAAATTGAGACTCAACTGGGTCAGTCGTTGGTCACATGGGATCATTGCTTTTTTCCAGACAGGTTGGTGGTGTTGAGAAACACCAGTTTGGGTTGTGGCTGCAGGCTTACTGCTGCTGCCAGGGGGCTAGGTGACCCACAGGCAACAGCAGCAGAGCCAGCAGCAGCAGGCTTGGACCAGCTGCTTAACCGCCGAAGCCGTACAGGGTGCGGCCCTGGCGCTTCAGGGCGTATACGACGTCCATGGCAGTCACGGTCTTGCGCCTGGCGTGCTCAGTGTAGGTCACTGCATCACGCACAACGTTCTCCAGGAACACCTTGAGCACACCACGGGTCTCCTCGTAGATCAGACCGCTGATACGCTTGACACCACCACGGCGAGCCAGACGCCTGATGGCGGGCTTGGTGATGCCCTGGATGTTGTCGCGAAGCACCTTCCTGTGGCGCTTGGCTCCACCCTTGCCGAGTCCCTTGCCTCCCTTGCCGCGGCCAGACATGGTTCAAGTGTGTTGTGTGAGAAAAGAAGGAAAAGAAAGCGGGTTGATGTTGGATTGAAGGCAGCCCACCGGGTTATATAGCGCTGCCAGGTGCCTGGGTTCACTGCGCACTCATCTGGAGTCGACTCAGCTCAGTGGCAGCTGAGCGGTCGCGAGTGCTGCTTTGATTTGCCCACAAACTGCACCCATACAAAACACTGGTGCGACTGCGAACCCTCTAAACTCTTTCTTGCACTAATCTTGCTTTCAAGACAATCAAACAGCAACCATGGCCCGCACCAAGCAGACCGCTCGCAAGTCCACCGGTGGCAAGGCGCCCCGTAAGCAGCTGGCCACCAAGGCCGCTCGCAAGTCCGCACCCGCCACTGGTGGTGTGAAGAAGCCCCACAGGTACAGGCCCGGTACCGTGGCGCTGCGTGAGATCCGCAAGTACCAGAAGTCCACCGAGCTGCTCATCCGCAAGCTGCCCTTCCAGCGCCTGGTGCGTGAGATCGCCCAGGACTTCAAGACCGACCTGCGCTTCCAGTCCAGCGCCGTGCTGGCTCTGCAGGAGGCCGCTGAGGCCTACCTGGTGGGTCTGTTCGAGGACACCAACCTGTGCGCCATCCACGCCAAGCGCGTGACCATCATGCCCAAGGACATCCAGCTGGCACGTCGCATCCGCGGAGAGCGTGCATAAGCAGCTGGCCTGGCAAAAGCCTGAGCACCAGCAGTGCTGGGTGGCAGCAGCAGTAGCTACTGCTGATGCTGCTCTGTGCTGCTGATGCCTTTGGCTTGCAACCCAAAATGGTGTTTCTCAACACCACCACTGTGCCTGGAAAGGAATTGTGTGTAGTCAATGCTTGTTGGACTACTGCAAGACTAGGGCCTGTTCTGGTATGAATTATGCGGCTGTTTGGAAGCACACACCTTGGAGCAAAGCATGCATGCATACAGCCAATGTCTTCGGCGCTGCTTGTGATTGAATGTGCACGAGAGGTTGTCATGACCTGCTGATGCATGCTTGCTGTTTCAAACAGTGCTGCTACTGTTGTGTTTTGACACCAACCTAGTGTTTGGGAAGCAATTGTGTCTTTTTGCATGATGTCTTTTTTGCAGCAGAGAAGCAGTACAAAGAGCAGTGCCAGCATGCCATTACTTCTGCATACACAAATCGCATGAATGATGACAGCCTGCTTGGAGAGAAAGACATGTGGCAGCTTGTGCGTCGTCTGTGCCCTAAGCATGTCAGCGAGGCAGTTTACAGCGTCATGCAGCATCCATCTGGGCATGTGGCATCTACCCCAGCTGAGAAAGCTGATGCTTTTAAGTGTCATTATGAGCGCGTTGGCAGCCATGCAGCATTTGCTTCCTCCAACCCCCAGTTTGACGCTGCACACATGTCTTGTGTTGCAGCCAATGTGCAACAGTATTTGCAAGACTCTGCTAACTCCCCTGCCACCCCGCTGGACCTGCCCATCACCGCCGCCGAAGTTTCCGACTGCCTGCAGAGGCTGCGCACTGGCAAGGCCGGCAACCCGGCTGAGGAGGGCATTGTCAATGAGCTACTCAAGTATGGAGGCAGCACGGCCGCAGATATGTTACTGCAGTACTGCAATCTGATGTGGCAGCTTGAGCAGGTGCACCAGGTGCCAGGTACAGTTGTGAACATGCCCAAGAAGGGTGACCTGACAGACCCCACCAACTACCGTGGTATCACCCTGTTTAGCGTGCTTTACAAATTTTACACCAGCGTTCTCAACCAGCGCCTCATCAAGTTTGCAGAAGGCAAGTCAGTGGCGGAGGGCACGACACAGCAACGGCAGCAGCAGCAGCAGCAACAGCAGGCGCAGCAGCAGCAGCAGCAACAGCAGGCGCAACAGCAGGCGCAACAGCAGCAGCAGCAG
>CADDIJ020002274.1:0-26948 GCA_902809745.2 Tetradesmus lagerheimii | reverse complement strand
TTGTGCCCGCGCATGCGTGTGTGCCCATAACTGCCCAATTTCATGCTCAATAGCATGCTTGATGCATTATGGATTTGTGTTGCTTGCGCGTGTTGTCGGCAAATACGCTTTGTAAGAGCGCGGATGCTTTCACGCGTATGCCCGCGCATGCGTGTGAGCCCCTAAATGCCCAGTTGCATGCTCAATTGCATGCTTGGTGTAGTACTTCTTTGTGTTGCTTGCGCATGTTGTTGGTTCATGCGCGTGTGTTTTGTCAGAGCGCGGATGCTTGCATGCGTGTGTCCGCGCATGCACGTGTGCCCCCAAGTGCTTAGTTGCATGCGTAGTTGCATGCCTGGTACAGTACATCTTGTTTTGCTTGCGCGTGTTGTTGGCGCATGCACTTTTTCTTTGGGAGGGCGTGGATACTTGTACGCTTGTGCCCGCGCATGCGTGTGAGCCCCTAAATGCCCAGTTGCTTGCTTGATAGCATGCTTGGTGTAGTACGGCTTTGTGTTGCTTGCGCATGTTGTTGGCAAATGCGTGTGTGCTTTGTAAGAGCGTGGATGATTGCATGCTTGTGCCCGCGCATGCGCGTGTGCCCCTAACAGCCCATTCGCTTGCTCGATAGCATGCGTGGTGTAGTACGGCTTGCGCGTGTTGTTGGCGAATGCGCGTGTGTAAGAGCGCGGATGCTTGCATGCTTGTGCCCGCGCATGCGTGTGTGACCCTAAATGCCCAGTTGCATGCTCAATTGCATGCTTGGTGCATTACGGCTTTGTGTTGCTTGCTTGTGTTGTTGGCAAATTCGTATGTGCTTTGTAAGAGCGAAGGTGCTTGCATGCGTGTGTCCGCGCATGCGCATGTGCCCCCAAGTGCTTAGTTGCATGCGTAGTTGCATGCATGGTGCATTACGGCTTTGTGTTGCTTGCGCGTGTTGTCGGCAAATGCGCGTTGTCAGAGCGTGGATGATTGCATGCTTGTGCCCGCGCATGCGTGTGTGCCCATAACTGCCCAATTCCATGCTCAATAGCATGCTTGATGCATTATGGATTTGTGTTGCTTGCGCGTGTTGTTGGCAAATGCGTGTGTGCTTTGTAAGAGCGCGAATGCTTGCATGCGTGTGTCCGCGCATGCGCATGTGCCCATAAGTGCTCAGTTGCATGCTCAATAGAATGCTTGATGCAGTACGGCTTTGTGTTGCTTGTGCGTGTTGTCGGCAAATGCGCTTTGTAAGAGCGTGGATGATTGCATGCTTGTGCCCGCCCATGCGCGTGTGCCCCTAACAGCCCAGTTGCTTGCTCGATAGCATGCTTGGTGTAGTACGGCTTTGTGTTGCTTGCGCGTGCTGTTGGCGAATGCACGTGTGTAAGAGCGCGGATGCTTGCATGCTTGCATGCTTGTCCCCGCGCATACGTGTGTGCCCCTAAATGCCCAGTTGCATGCTCGATAGCATGCTTGGTGTAGTACGGCTTCGTGTTGCTTGCGCGTGTTGTCGGCAAATGCGCTTTGTAAGAGCGCGGATGCTTGCACGCGTATGCCCGTGCATGCGTGTGAGCCCCTAAATGCCCAGTTGCATGCTCAATTGCATGCTTGGTGTAGTACTGCTTTGTGATGCTTGCGCGTGTTGTTGGTTCATGCGCATGTGCTTTGTAAGAGCGCGTATGATTGCATGCTTGTGCCCGCGCATGCGTGTGTGCCCATAACTGCCCAATTTCATGCTCAATAGCATGCTTGATGCATTATGGATTTGTGTTGCTTGCGCGTGTTGTCGGCAAATACGCTTTGTAAGAGCGCGGATGCTTTCACGCGTATGCCCGCGCATGCGTGTGAGCCCCTAAATGCCCAGTTGCATGCTCAATTGCATGCTTGGTGTAGTACTTCTTTGTGTTGCTTGCGCATGTTGTTGGTTCATGCGCGTGTGTTTTGTCAGAGCGCGGATGCTTGCATGCGTGTGTCCGCGCATGCACGTGTGCCCCCAAGTGCTTAGTTGCATGCGTAGTTGCATGCCTGGTACAGTACATCTTGTTTTGCTTGCGCGTGTTGTTGGCGCATGCACTTTTTCTTTGGGAGGGCGTGGATACTTGTACGCTTGTGCCCGCGCATGCGTGTGAGCCCCTAAATGCCCAGTTGCTTGCTTGATAGCATGCTTGGTGTAGTACGGCTTTGTGTTGCTTGCGCATGTTGTTGGCAAATGCGTGTGTGCTTTGTAAGAGCGTGGATGATTGCATGCTTGTGCCCGCGCATGCGCGTGTGCCCCTAACAGCCCATTCGCTTGCTCGATAGCATGCGTGGTGTAGTACGGCTTGCGCGTGTTGTTGGCGAATGCGCGTGTGTAAGAGCGCGGATGCTTGCATGCTTGTGCCCGCGCATGCGTGTGTGACCCTAAATGCCCAGTTGCATGCTCAATTGCATGCTTGGTGCATTACGGCTTTGTGTTGCTTGCTTGTGTTGTTGGCAAATTCGTATGTGCTTTGTAAGAGCGAAGGTGCTTGCATGCGTGTGTCCGCGCATGCGCATGTGCCCCCAAGTGCTTAGTTGCATGCGTAGTTGCATGCATGGTGCATTACGGCTTTGTGTTGCTTGCGCGTGTTGTCGGCAAATGCGCTTTGTCAGAGCGTGGATGATTGCATGCTTGTGCCCGCGCATGCATGTGAGCCCCTAAATGCCCAGTTGCATGCTCGATAGCATGCTTGGTGTAGTACGGCTTCGTGTTGCTTGCGCGTGTTGTTGGCAAATGCGTGTGTGCTTTGTAAGAGCGTGGATGATTGCATGCTTGTGCCCGCGCATGCGTGTGTGCCCATAACTGCCCAATTCCATGCTCAATAGCATGCTTGATGCGTTGTGGCAAGGAGCGCCCTTGCACTTCACTTGTTCTGGCTGAATGGGGTGTGAAGCCATTGCACATGTGGCTTCATCAGAGGGCGATGGAGTATTACTTTAGGGTTCAGCGTATGCAGAACTGTCGGCTGCCACATCAGGTGTTTTCAGCTGAGTGGAAGCGCCCTAGTGGTGCTGTTGCGGTGACACCTTGGCATAAGTATGTGCAGAGTTTGCTTTGCAAGTATGGTGTGGATGTTGAGGCGGCGGCTGATCGAGCTAATGCGTGCAAGAATCACATCAACCGTCAGGTTAGGAAGCTGCATGCAGACACAATTGTTTGTGAATCACTGCAGCACTCTACTTTGAGCCGTTACATCACGCATGTGCACCCTACACATGCTGATGCCATGCGTTTTAAAAGGGCTAGGCCCTTTTTGTGTTCTGGTGCGCCAACGCGTGGGATTGAGTTGCTGATGCGTGTTCGAATGGGCTGTCTTTGTGTGCATGAGCGTACCAGTCGTTATGGTGGCAGCAGAGCTGATTCTAACACAGCATGTCCTGCTTGTGGTCAGCGTGTTGAGTCTTTGTCACATCTGATGTTTGATTGTCCCGCTACTTCTGCTCAGAGGGATACTATGCTTGATGAAATTCGGTCTGTTTTGTGTGATGTTGCTGGCGGCGCTGAAAAATTGCGCAATGTGTTGTCGTTGACTGATGCATCCACCAAGTTGTTGCGTTTTGTTTCTGATGATATTTGGGGTGGTAGGGGGGTGTGCCGAGTGATATCTAGGAGCATTGCTGAGTATCTTGTCCAAGCTTGGGATGTGCGTAATATTTGCAAACACAATGGAGCAGTGCTCCCTCTTTCTTCCGCTCCTGAGGGGCGCGGGGCCGATGGCGTTGTTGCTATGGCTTAATGGGTAACATGATGATGATGAGCATGCTTGATGCATTATGGATTTGTGTTGCTTGCGCGTGTTGTTGGCAAATGCGCATGTGCTTTGGAAGAGCGCGGATGCTTGCATGCTTGTGCCCGCACATGCGTTTGTGCCCCAAACTGCCCAGTTGCATGCTCGATAGCATGCTTTGTGTAGTACGGCTTTGTGTTGCTTGCGCGTGTTGTTGGCAAATGCGCATGTGCTTTGGAAGAGCGCGGATGCTTGCATGCTTGTGCCCACGCATGCGTGTGTGCCTCAAACTTCCCAGTTGCATGCTCAATTGCATGCTTGGTGTAGTACGGCTTCGTGTTGCTTGCGCGTGTTGTTGGCGAACGCGTATGCGCTTTGTAAGAGCGCGGATGCCTGCATGCGTGTGCCCGCGCATGCGCGTGTGCCCATAAGTGCCCAGTTGCATGCTCAATAGTCGGTGGCTCAAAAAATTCCTGACCACCTGCAGGAAAGTACCTGCGCCTGCCCCTGCTGACTGGTGCCCAGTGCAGTGCATTCTTGCCGTCCAACAACGCCTTCCTGACAGTGCCCTTGCTGACCGGATCTTGCCTGTTTCGGTTTATGCTGGTCGAGATCTGCGGACTCGTGTGGCCCCTGCGTGCTGAACGCCTGACACGGCTGCGTTCTGCGCTGCTAAGCTTTGCTGGCCTGCCGGAGCGGGGTGCATCGTGGTAGTTTGGCCGCGGCTTGTTCGCCTGGTCGACCCAGTGCTTGGCCACCCCGTGTGTTCACTTATATTTACGAGCAAGTGTTGTAATAAACGTGCCAGCTTTCTCTTCCTCGCCAAGCTCGCGACGCTCTTTCAATGTTAACTTTGGCATGCTGGCGAGGTAGTCAGTGCAGGGCAGGTCTGCAGTGGAAATTTGCAAAGTGTGTGTATACGCTCAGTTCAAGGGCCATATGCTGAGCTGTTGTGGCAGTGAACGTGGTTGAGAGTGCTTGTAACAGTGGCACTGTCAGCACAGGTCAGACCCTGCTGAATCCATGGGCTGCATTTGGGGGTGCGGTGTTGCCCTTAGGCGGATCAAAAAGTTCCTGAACACCTGCAGGAAAGTACCCTAACAGAGGAATGGCTGCTGTGTTTGAGCTGTGGTGCCTGCCACTGGCAGCCTGGCAGACGAGTGTTTAGGCTTTTGGTTCAGAACTTCGATCCTGCTTGTTTGTGCCTGTCTGTGCTGGCAGCAGCAGGTGCTGACTGGGCTGCTGTCAGTGGCACTTCGCAGATCTGCCTCTAGAGTGCCTCGGTGATCATGAAAACATCGACAACATTGCGAAATCGAAGCACATTGCCGAGCGAGCTGCTATAAACGATAGTTAATCGAATAATTTTTTCGATACAATGCGTGCGCTTTGCTGTTATGCCGCGAGGACGTGCATGCATCGATAAGCAGCTGGGGTGTCACTCCGAGCTTGCTGCATCTTTCACACCTGCTGCTGCTTTGCCAACAGAGCAGCCATGCCCGAGCGCGTCCGCTAAAGCAATTGGCAGTCACTTTGCAGTACACCTAGTTGTTTATTAATGGTGCTGCTGCACGGTTGTGCAAGTAGCATGCTGTGAAACAGCCACCAAGATGTTGCCACACAGCAACGTGCAAATATCTTCACTTGCCTCTGCAGCTGCTAACTCATGCTTGGGATTCTGCCAGGTGATTGGTTGACGTAGCACACGCTCTCATGCAAGGTGTGTGCAAGTGGTATCACAAGAAACTTCATGCATTCAAGTTGGCTGAGATACTGCAGTAGGTGGATAGGTTCTTATTGATCCCCCTGTAGCATGCTTGGTGCAGTACGGCTATATGTTGCTTGCGTGTGTTGTTGGCGCATGCGCGTGTACTTTGTGAGAGCGCGGATGCTTGCATGCGTGTGCCCGCGCATGCGGGTGTGCCCCCAAGTGCCTAGTTGCATGCGTAGTTGCTTGCCTGGTACAGTACAGCTTGTTTTGAAAGCGGGTAGTGCTAGCGCATGCGCGTGTGCTTTGAAAGAGCGCGGATGCTTGCACGGGTGTGCCCCTGCATGCGCGTGCGCCCCCAAATGCCCAATTGCATGCTCAAGTGCATGCTTGGTGCAGTACGGCTTTGTGTTGCTTGCGCGTGTTGTTGGCGCATGCGTATGTGCTTTGTAAGAGCGCGGATGCTTGCATGCGTGTGCCCGCGCATGCGCGTGTGCCCCCAATTGCCTAGTTGCATGCGTAGTTGCATGCTTGGTACAGTACAGCTTGTTTTGCAAGCGCGTGCTGCTAGCGCATGCGTGTGTGCTTTGTAAGACCGCGGATGCTTGCATGCGTGTTCCCGCGCATGCGCGTGTGCCCCCAAGTGCCCAGGTGCATGCTCACTAGCATGCTTGGTGCAGTACGGCTTAGTGTCTCATGCGCGTGCGGTGCATCAAGCAAAGGTGTGCCAAGGATACTTACAACTCAAAGCCCAAGACTCCTACAAAATATGAAGGCGGTTTAGCTGTTGCTAGTGCCACTAGCCTAGCTGCTATGATAGTCGTACTTGCTCCAAGCTTGCATCCGACCAATAGCAGTAGCTGCATATGCTCCTGATACATTGTCTGTACAGGACCGCCACTCTGTCCATCAACCAAACTGACTGCCTTTAAACACCAATGAACACAATGCTGCTCCTCAAGTCCAAGACACCATGTTGGCTGTACAGACAGCTGCAACAGCTACCAAGAAGCAAGCGGGCTCCAACATTGTGTCTAGGCTCCTCCAATGTCATAATAACTGTGCTGGCTGTATATCTGCACCAGAAGCAAGCAAACTGCCAGTGCTCGACGCAGCTGCATCCTGGGCTGTTCGACAGCAATATGACTTTGCAAAATGATTTTGCAGCTTGAAGCTGCCAGCTTGGCTGCAGCTAGCATATGCATGTGAGACACAATCCACCTGACCTGTCAAATCTGGAGGGGCAGTTATCCACGTCAAACACAGATACCTTTGCCTGCATCGCAGCCATGCACACTATGACAGGCCCAGTCATGGCAGTGATGCCAGTTATAACGTATCCGTCATCTTGCCCTGCCGGCGACCCTGCTGTCACTCCTTGTAAGGCCAGACATACCCACACCGAATCCAAAGCACACTATGAAGCCGATGTTGGTAACTGTTGGTGTGCATGGTGGAGCACATTATACAGTCTCCACTGGAGAGCTAGGCTAGCAGGGGCTGCCATCCTAGAGGGCATTCAGGGCCGTGCAGCAGGCGGCGTTGCCTTGCTGGCAGGCTGATCCTGGCTGGGGTCGATGAAGAAGCGGCCTGCATGGCGGCGCCAGCCAACAACAGCATGAATGTTCATGATGCACATGCTGGCATGGTACAAAGCATGGTACTGACAGCGCTGGCTGTACATGTACTCATCGCTGGTTCAGCATGGTGGCTCAGCGAGATTCTATGCCACTATGCATGCGTGTGCTCAATACAAATCTGGGGTTTCTCCTGTGGACTTGTTGCATATGTGTGTTTGATGTGAAGCATTAGGTAAAAAAAGTGTGTGTTTGGTTGAGGCGCTTGCTGGCATCAAAACTGTTGCAGCAGACTCACCTAGCTTTGAGTAAGACATGCCAGCCATCACACTTGAGTAAGAGGATTGGTCAGGCCCTGCTGTAGCTGCACCGCTTGCTGCTTTGGCTGGCACTGCAGGAGGTGATCTTAAGGCCGGCGCTGTTCCCACAACTGCCTGCTCCCACTTTGTTGCTGGCTTGGCTTGTTGGCCCACGCCCCTGGTTGCTTCAGCCTGGCACAGCAGCTGGGCACCTGCATGCAAGCACAGCCGAAGATTGCAAGTGTGCCACAGACGGTCTCGTACAGCAAGAAATCAAAGGGAACTAAAGTACAGATGCAGCTGGGGCGCGTGATGCAGCAGCACTGTTTTTTAGCTGCGTCACCTGCGTACTGCGCAGTACCTGCTTGGGCATGCTGCTGGCCCTGCAGCAGCCTTGCTGACCAGTCTGCAGCCACTGATCGAAGATGAGCTCATGCAGAATGAGGCAGCATCTGCTTACCAAGCACGAGAGCTAACACAAGCGCTGCTGCCCTTGACTTGTTCATCGTGGAGGCCTGGTGTGACACAAACTACTGCATTCAAGAGCAGCAAGGCAGCAGCAAGCCACAGAGCGCGTAAGGCAGGATATAATCAAAGGGATTCGTAATCTTGAGATGTATTTGTCCCAAGCGAGCGTTAACCACAGCCAATCCGTGGAAGATCACCTGCTGCTGCTTGTCGTTCGACAGTGTGCCCAGGCGTGGCGTTCAATGTTTGTTGATGGGTGCCAGATGATCAAAATGACTGCAGAAAGATTTATATAGCTTACAGTCTTATGCAATTGCAGGGCACTACCTGTGTACCCTGGTCAAACTGCACCCACGGGCGGGCTCTGCGAGTCGTCCCTCAGCGATCAAGTGCACAGCGCAGATTGAGCATAAACCCAGATACATGCGTAATGAATTATTTCATGGATCATCACGGCGTGTGTCATCCTGCTGTGACTCCTGCTCGTGCTGCTGCCAGCAGCAGCACACACACCTAGTGGCGAGCTGTCCACATGATCAGATTCCCAAACAGAATGAGGCGAACTTACATTTAGAATCACCTAGTACACTCTGGTTAACATGCTTCTGTGCTGTTTTGATGGGGCTGCTGCATCATGCAACGGCTAGCCCAGCAGCTACACTGCTGGTGCTGGTGGCAGGAGTCCACACGAGGTGTATCGCCCTGTACTACTTGGAGGGTTCGAGGTTTTTGGAGTCCAAGGCACGTGCCAGAATGTGTGACCTTTTTCAAATGTTGAGCTATGCCTATGGCAATCGGCTGAATTAACGCTGTTTGTTTTCATTTGCAATCAGATCGGCCGTGCAGTGCAGCACTCCCACAAAGCAGCCAAGTCGCGTGTGCTGCCCATTCACATGATTTTAAGCGTTGCAATAGCATTCAGAAACTTCAAATAATCCTTTCACAGCGTTGAGAGCCCTCATCAGCCTTCTAGGCAGCCATTTCAGAGCCGCCTCAGCTGTGCAGCAGCGCTGCTCCAGCAGTATGGCGCTGCTCAAATGCAATAACCTGCCTGGACAGCAAGGTGTGTCTCGTTTATGCACATTGTGGGGTAACAGCAAAATGCAGGCAACAGCAAGCATGCTCCTGCCAGTAGTAGCATGTCAGTACCCTTCACACCACATGCTGCTCCGTCCAACACATTTTGCCTGATTTGCTGCTCCCTGCAGTTTGGGCTGCGTACATTGGAGATGCAACAGACCGTCTCGATGTTGCTGCGTCTGCAAGCAAAGCCAGCACAGCACTCCTCGCTTTAGCATCCCTCTGCGGCAAGCAGGTGCAACCACTCACAGGCGCAGCAAAGGCCATCAGCGAGATTCTGGATCCCGAGGGATTGGAGGCGTTCAGCAGATTGCAGCGCCGTTCGGAGCATGCCTCCTGTGACTTGTGGCAGTTACTGTGGAGGGAAGGTGCTGCAGCCTGGGAGGACTGTGTCAAGCAGTCATTTGCAGCTGGGATGAGCCTGGACCTGGAGGAAGCTACAGTCAAATACCAGGTAAAATTAGAAGCAGCAAACAGGCACCAGCAGCAACTGGTTGAACACCAATGGAATGCAGCCAGCCATGGCAAAAAGCACAATCTTTGCTACCACTGGCGAAGCATTCTCTCAAACTGCTATAATCACCCAAAACCCCTTGCTTGCAACATACAGCTGTGTTGTATCAAAAGACCAATTGGTTGCTTACATACACACAACAACTGCCTGCACCTGCATCCTTCCTACTTGCACAGCTGGTGTATGAGCACACGGTTCCTCTGGCATCTGGCCGGTACCTATGCTTTCCAGCTGACAGCGTGGGAGTTGCTGTCAGCATGAAGCACACCGTCCAGTACAGGCAGGCAGACGGGAGCCTGGGGGAGATGGAGGTTGACCTGCTGTTCCCTGGCACAGCACGCACCGTGGTGCGCCTCATGGAGGCTTGGTGGGATGCCAAGGCAAGTACCCTGCAGACAGGGGCCAACTTTGCTGCAGATTGGGTTAAGAAGGGGCCATTGTTGCCACAAGAAACTGCCATTATCTGGTCCAACTGGGTTGTGCTGTGTCAATCTGGACCATTCCTGACCAACAAATGTCAATTTCTTGTCTAATTAGACAGTGGCAGATGACTGTGCTTGAATGCACAAGCTACTCCTGTGACAGTGTGTGTCTCATTGGACATGCAGACGTATAGGCAAACCATTTGTGTCAGGCTAAATCCTCCCAACCTGCACATGTTCCATTCAAGCACCAGCAGTGCTACTTGAAAGATGGGCCAGGGTATGTTGAGACCAGCAGCATGATAACACTCAAGTTCTGCTTGCACCAACTGCTCATTTGACACTCTGCTTAGTAGTGCAACTGTCTGACAGCAAGTGTTTCTTTGCTCCAGGGTGGCAAACCATCTACCTAGGAGGCCAAGGTGGCTCATTCAGCTGCCAAGCAAGACTTTCGTGCAATGCCCACGCGGTTCAAGACCAATCTGCTGGTGCTGCAGTATTGGCAAGGCGAGCTGCTGACTTCACTGGTGGAGGTCAAGTGAGTTGCTGAGGGTCACGTCTGGGTTTCTGTTTATATGCCAACCAAAAGTGTTGACAGGGCTGCTGATCACTTGCGCAACATTTATCTAAAGCTTCATGTCCAGCCAGCCTGACATCTGGAGGCCGCTACGCCAACGGCTCAGCACCTATGCGCTGCGTACAGGCTGCCTCTGGCATGCTGGCCAGCTCCTGGCACATGTACACCAGCCGGAGGCAGGCAGAAGGCATTCGTTGGCGCTGGTCACTTACAGGCGTTGAGGGTGTCTCTGAGGAGAGCATTCCCCCTGTCTGGGGGATTGGCATGGCTGGTCTGCTGCAGCACTTTCAGGAGGCACAGGGCACCGGGTTCTACATGGTCAACTGGGGCTGCAAGGTGAGCCATGTCACTCCTCTTTGGCTGGAAGCAGCACACACAGCCAATATCTGCAGGGATATAGTTGAACTTGTACTCTGGGTTCTGCTACATACCACAGCCAGTCAGCAGAATGCCAGCTAGCATTGTTGATGGGGGCCGAGGACTGGGGTTCCGTCCCCAGCCTTCAGTCCCCGCATCTGTCATTCAGCTCAGGTGTACCAATGTCATGCGTATATTATCAAGTGACTTGCTTCATTTCATGCCATTTCATGCTCCACCTGCACCCACGTAACCTACTGTTGGCTGTATGTCAATGGTTTCAATCAGAAGGTGGGTCACCCTATAGCTTCAGCACCTGTGCACTGACAGTGTCTGACTGGGGGATTCAGCATCGGGGTTCAGCAGTGCCCTAAGCCCTGCTCAGATTCTTTGCACTCAGAGTGCATCCCTTGTACTGCATCCATAGGACAGCCTTCAGCCTCCATCGCACACTGACAGCCTCCTTTGGACTGAAAGCTTCTCTATGAGCCTCTCTCAGACACAGATTGCATCTCTTAGACAAGGCTGAACTTCAGAACACAAAAGATGATCTTTTGTATTCTGAGAAGGGGGCTGTGGCAGGTATTTTACTACTGAAACTGGCTTTGCAAAGCCTAAAAATAACTGACATTTAAAATTGATATATGACTGTTAGTGCACTCGAATCTTTGGATGTGGTTGAGAGTGTTTCAGATCATTCTGAGGATGGAGATGGAATGGTTTCAGTGGATGCTGATGCTTCCCAGGGTTACTCACTTGGTTCCCCACCCCATGGACCTCTCGGTGGCTCCGGGGTTTTTTCCTTCCCGAACTGGTGGGCAAGATGTAATGTAATGTAATGTAATGTAATGTAATGTAATGTGATGTAATTAATAACTTGTTACATAATATGTCATTGAAGACACATTCTTTGAGTAAATATACCCTACAGCCTTGATGCACAACTTGCATGACACCAGCCCAAGCTGTTTGGGGTAATACAGGGCCGAACGGCCACAAGCAATGAGTGTAAAGGTAGAGAGCCTCTCTAGAAGAACATGCAGCAACAGTTGCAAGGCACACAAAGTACAGAACAAAAACTGCTTGCCTGTGATCATGTCAAGTAGATGCAGATGGGCCCCGCAACCCGGCTAGATCATGCTCCTGAACCTCTAATCTTCTAGGCCTCACGGTCACCTCAGTCATTTGTATTACCTGCACTCAAAAAGAACTTCAGCGTCAGTACTAGCCACCACGCCGAGTCGCGGGGGCCTGTACTGACGCGCTCCAGCTCTTTTATCTTGCCGCCTTTCTGTAGTAGAGTGCCCGCCAACCAAACCAACTTGGAGTACTACGCTGCTTTCGCGGTGTCTTAGTGCGCTTCTTCTTCGTCTTACAGAGGCGCCAGAGAAGGATCTTCATCGCGGCATACCCTCCTTCTCCAGCTTATCTAAACAACCCTCTTTGGACTGGGCGCGACCCTCCGCGCAAGTTAACTCGGTGAGGGGCAACGCCAGTTGTTTGGGCAGGCGGTAGTGTTTGAAGCTTGCAGCCACAGCCCGGCAATTGCTGCCTGTGCATGTCCGACAGCACTAGGTCGCAGTTGCCGTGAGATTAGAACACCTATTTTCGTGGTTTACAGCTGCGTTGTATTACGCTTAGTAGTTCAAAGTGTCGACCTCGGGAACTCCGGATACTTCGGGGTCCCTCAGCTCTGTGAGTTCTCTTGGTTCGTTCGGCACACCTCTAGCTAATACACCACTTAGAACACCTGTTTTAGATTTAGAACAACTCGCTGAGCGTTTTAATGCCCTGCCATTAGAAGAATTTGACAATCCCATTTTTAGCAGTGCTGACCAGCCTTCACCTGCAGCAGCAGACGGCACAGCAGCACTTTCCCTGCCATCACCTGCTACCAGTTTGCACTCTGACGTTTTTGCCACGCCTGCAAGGCCGCTCAGACGTACTGCTAGCTACACCTGGAACTTTTTCAACGCCAGACAGTGGAGTGACCCCTTAGTTGCTGACACAGTCAACTACAGCGAGGATATGTCACGCGCGTTTGTGAAGTTGTATGGTGGGACGCCAGGGATTGAGGGTTTAGATCATCTTGCTGAGTATGACAAACATGCTAGACATTTTCCTCCTAACACCTCCTGCCCTGCTGTGCGTGTCAGGACAGAGATAGCACGGCTTGCAAACAGCTATGAGCTTCACTCACCCTTTCAGATGTGGTGTGAAGAGAAGCTGTTCACTGTGCTTGCCAACTTAGACAAAGCTGTTAGGACAGGCACCCAGCAGGAGAAGTCTGACGCCGCTGAACAGGCTGCTACTGCTCTGGAAGCCGCCATAGTCGATTACAAGAAGGAGTTTTGTGGCAGTAGCAGTAAGGATCTGGCAACACTGCTGGGCACAGAGTTCAGCCAGAACGCCTCACTGGTAGACATCATCAAAATAGTGAACCAATGTAGCACACTGTATGGCATCAATGCTGGCCGCTTGCCTGAAGAGTGTGGTGTAGTTGAACTGCTGCTTGAAAGAATGCCGCCAACGCTGTCAACTAAAGTTTCTCTTGGCTTGGCAGCGCTCGCAGGCACAGAGGCAACAAGGAACACCCTAGCCAACGTGGGTAAGATTCTTAGGAACCTGCTCAAATCGCGTGAAAGTGTTCTGTTCCTGCAACTAGGTGCACACAACAACCATGCCGCAACCAACCAGTTTGATGATGTGCATGCTGCCGCTGCACCTCGCCCTAGCTCCTCCGCTAACAAAGTTTCCTTTAGCTCCGATGTTAGCAGCCTGGCTTTCTCCCAGGCCAGCGAAGTGGACAAGTGCAGGGCTCTAGCTGTCATCAACCCTCAAGGCATCTGTCCTGTTCACAAGGACGGCCACATGCTGAAGGGCATGTTTTAGGTACCAAGCCTGGGCGCGCAAAACCCAGGACAACTGTAGAAGTAAATGCTGCCATGCTTGACTCATCACAGAGTGCTGATGATCCTGTTGCCAGCCTTAGTGACCAGCTGCAGCATGCATTAACAGAAGCAATGGGGCAACATGCGCTAGGGCTGCGCGCGGAGCATAGCAGAGTCTGTTTGTGCCTCACATAATGTGCATTCATCTTGTGCCCCGGGCTCTATGCAGAGGGGGGGTGGTGTTACTGCATGTGAGTGGAATAGGTTTTGGGTTGCGCGACAGAGTCCAATAGCATAACCATAGCACCTGCTGCCCCTGTGTGCGATGACTGTAGTGGAGTCACTCAAGCACATCTTAGTCATTTAGCGAAGTTTTTAATGATTCAATTGTGTGACCCTGCTCTGCACCAGCCTGACTGGTACCTGGCTGCCTTGCCGCAACAGCGCTTTGGCTATCGTACCACGCCACCCATGACTGCGCGGCAGGGCAACGTAGCCTTCAAAGATGCCAGGAGGCCTGGTGCAGCACGCCGTCCGACAGTATCATAATGCCATCCAGGCATACCAAGTATGTCTCTGAAGTTGTGATAGCTGCAAAGAAGAATGAATTAGGTAAATGGGTGGAAGTGATAGCCCTGCCTGAGAAGACAGCAATGCATACTGCGCGTGCTTTCCTATCACATGTGTTGTCCAGGTTCTCAGCCATGGCAGTTGTTTGCAGTGATCAAGGCACAGAATTCAGAGGACAGTTTGATGCTTTGCTAGAATCTGCTCTCATAGACCATAGAGTGACTGCGCCACATAGGCCTCAGGGCAACGCGCTGGCTGAGCGCATGGTGCAGACGTTTAAGAAAGCCTTGCGCAAGTACTGCCAGCAGGAAAGTAACATAGATACTTGGGATGAAGGCATGCACTGGATAGCGCTGGGATACAGGTGCTCACCGCAGGCTAGAACTAAAATTTCGCCCTATGAGCTCATGTTTGCTGGACGCCCTGTCGTGCCACCAGCCATAGTGCAGCGCCTGTCTCAACCAATTAGCTTTGATGACTCTGACTTTGCTGCCGGGTGCTTGTTACAACGCGCTGCTGTGGTGCAACGACTCTGCCCCGAAGCTATGGCCAACTTGCAGATAGCCCAGCACAGGAATAAGAAGAGGTATGCGCAGATCAACAGCGGAAGTTACAAACCTTCTCTGCTGAAGTTCTTTCCAGGACAGTTTGTATACGTGCAAGATCATGATGTGCAGAATACTTTGCAGATCAAAGCCCGGCCAGAGATATTGCGCGTGGTAGCTGTTAAGCCGCAGGGCCAGGTTACGCTGCAAGGCAGATGTGGCACCACCATACAGCAGAACATAGTTAACCTAGCACCCTGCCATTTGCCAAATATAGACCCAACAGTAGATCCTACCCTGGCCAGGCCCCCTGAAGACCTGCCTTGTGAGGTATGCGGCTCTCCTTATGATGAAGCACGCATGCTTCTGTGTAGTAACTGCGCGACAGGCTGGCATCTGCAGTGCTTGAGCCCGCCCTTTGAGGCGTGTGCCCGCTGGCGCCTGGCTGTGCCGTTACTGTGTAGCAGCAGGTGTCAACATAGGACCTGTGGAAGTAAGAGAAGCTGTGAATGAACAGTACAGACAGGATCTGGCTCAACAGGCTAGGCTGGATGTAGCACCTTTGTTTGGGAAGCAGCGCAGACGCATACTGGCAGAAGCAGAGTTGCTGCATGAGTGGCTCCCAACACTATCGTTGCTGTTGCAACATGCTGTGTGTGGTACAGTTACACCCACAGCGCAACCTTGGACACGCGCACAGCATGTGTGAATAGAGTGTGGTCAGCAGCTGCCTATACGGCAGGGTTCCTTATTGCGCACGTCAGTATGGTTACTCAATATGGAGGCACCAGCAGCTGCAGCCAAAACCTACCTGTCGTGAACGGTTGATGTAGGCCAAAAAGCTGCCATTCGCGGAGTCTAAGTGGGTGGGAAGTGCGTAGAGGTGGCTGCAACCTTCCTTTCAGCTGTTCAGCTTACACACAATTGTGTGTATCAGCGAGCTTCCAACGCGTGGAATGGTAGTTATGATGCAAGGAAACTTCAGCGGGGGCGATGTATCAGACGGGGTGGCCACTAAATAAAGATCCAAGAAAACAGGGTGGTACAGGCACCTGTAGTTGCCTCGGCTTCATCGATGTGCCTCGAACTATCGAACGTGGCTGGCTCATACCGGTGATGTTGAACGTATGCAATGTTCAGATGATGTATTTATGGTTCCATATCATTCGCTTGTGCATGCGGTGCCGGTGTTTGTGAGCAGCGCGTGACACGGGACTCAGGGGTAAACTTCAGTGTACGCTGCCCACCATGTGCTGTGGCTGCCAACTGTACAGTGCGCTGGTGTAATCGCATCGCCCTGTTCCCGCCATGTTCCTCATCAAGTGGCTTGATCATCGTCTGTTCTATAATATAACTGGACGCTCGCATCCAACAACTTGCCTGTCCTTTGCAATGCAGACCATCAAATAATGCAGCAACCATACGGCATGGCAGCTGCAGCAGCTGCAGCTGCAGGTGCCCCGCCCCTCGCTGCCATCAGCAGCACAGCTCTGAGCCCCGCAGGTGTAGCGTGGATGACTCGGCTGAGCAGCCTGCAGCTGCTGCTGCCGCTTGTGGGTGACACCCTGCAGCCTCTGCTGCCCTTGCTGCAGCTGCCCTGCCTGCACAGCCTGCGTGCCAACTCCTGCCAGCCATCTGTTCGGGCCCTCTCGCAGCAGCTGGCTGCAGCTGGGAGCTTGCAGCAGCTGAGCATCAAGGTGAGCAGCAGAGTCGCCGCTGCACATGCTGCAGCGGTAGCAAGGGGCTGCCAGCCGCTGCAATGTTCCTGGATGTAACACTTTGCAGCTGATAAATTATGTGTCTAAAACGGCTGCTGCGCATGCATGTCTCGTACTGCGCATACAAATCACGCATCATGCAGAATGGGTCCAGCGCAACTGCTGCAACTTCAGCACATGGCTGGTCTAGCCACACACACCACCCTGACCACGTGCGTGGTGTGCCTATGCAGGGCCTGAGCCTCCCTGCCTGCTTCAGTGATAGCTCAGGCAGCATGGCATGGGGGTCACCAGCTGCAGCAGTGGCAGGGGAGCCAGCCTCTGGCCCTGCTGCCCTGCACCTGCCTGAATTGCTGATGCAGCTGACGTGTCTCACCTCCCTGCAGCTGACGCTCGTTGCAGATGCAGATGAGTTGCAGCAGCATGAAAGCAGCACATGCAGGCATGAGCTACAGCTAGCAACACCATTTATTCAGAAGCCACCAGAGGGTGCCCTATCAGGTGCCCCATCATGTACGCGCATGTCTGAATGCCCCGTGCCATGTATGCGCAGCAGCGCTGTAAGCTGTTTACACCTAGCACAGCGTGGCTTGTACTACAAGGCTTGCCTGTGTGCCGCCAACATATGCCACATCACATGCCTATGCGGCTCGCTAGTAATGCTGGTGCTGCTTTGCAACGTGTTGGTGCCCGTCACACGCAGCTGGCGGCAGCACCTGCTGTCTGACAGTGTTGCGCTGGAACTCAGCAGCTCAGCGCAGCAGCTGAGGCAGCTAGCGATCCTGACGCAGGCAGTGATCAGGGACAGCAGCATCTCTGCTTCAGCTGCATGGAACAGCGGTGCAACAAACATGCAGGTGAGATGTCTGAAGTGCCGCCTACATCGACGCCCAAAACCCCGGTTGTGTGTATGACATCGCTTGAAATGGCGCCGTTTGATGGTTTTCTTTGCATGCACCATGTATGATTCAATGCCAGGCCATTAACAAGGCTATTGTCACGTGCGTGCACAACCTGTTGTGCCGTCCGGCGCTGTCTCTGCTGCATCATCATGCGCAGGGCGCTGCACCCTGATGCTTGACAGAGTGCGGGGTTGCTGCCATTCTGGCGATGCCCTGTCTGGAGGCAGCCAGCATTGCCTCGCCCATCCGCCTCTCTAGCGCAATGAACGGCGGCAGCAGCAGCATCAACGCCCCCTTCAGCAGCAGCAGGCGTTACATGTCAGCTGCATGCAAACTGGGGACCCTGCACTTGGCGTTGGCTGTCGAGCCACCAGCACCGCCAAGCCCCAGACTGCTGCTGTATGCTGCACTGCAGCAACAGCACGGCAACACTGCAAGCAGCAGCAGCAGCAGCAGCAGCAGCGTGCTGCAGCGCAGGATGAGGGCCACATGGGCCTCAAGTACAGGTAGGCTGCTGCAGCACCAAACCTACTAGGTTACCAGGTAGTATGCCTTGTCACTGTGCCTCACCTGCGTCATGCAGTGGCACTGACACATGAGCATGTGTTTGAAGGAACGCAGTGCGTGCGCTGAGCAAAAGCACCACCCGCATCCGCTTTAGCAGCGTGCAGCCATGCCTCCTAGCCGCATGCATCTTGCTACGCCATGAAGCAGGCATATGAGTTAGCAGGTCAGATGCCAGCGACAAGCAACTTCATTAAACCGCTGCAATGTTGTGCGCCTCAGGATTTATGTCATACGCAAGGGCCACCACGCACAGTGTGTTCTCCGCCAACCCTCCGTGTCGCGCAGGTTCCCTGCTGTGCCTGCCATCCTTGCGGCGCTGCCCCCCAGCCTCACCCAGCTCAGCGTGCAGCTGCCGGGCCTTGGAGATGCAGCACTGCAGCAGCTGCTGCAAACAGCCTGCCCTGGGTTGCAGCAGCTGCAGCTGTACTGCGGCAGCACACAGCTGAACACCGGCTGGGCTGCAGCTGCTGGGCCAGGCTAGGAGCCGGCTGCATGCAGTGACACTGCTGCTGCCGATCAGCAACGCTGACCACATTCTGCGGCAGTGCAGGGCAGCGCAGGGCTTCGGGCATCAGCAGCGTGTATGCTTGATGATGCAGGCTGCGGAAGAGGTGGGCAGTTGCAATCAGGTGCAGCCTGCACTCGCAGCTGGACTTCCAGCTACAGATACCGTTCCATCTGCAAGCCTCAGCAGCAGCAGCAGCAGCAGCAGAACATCGCACAGTGCAGTTTTGGATGCATCCGATGCAGCTGCAGGTGCGATGTCAGGGCAGCAATGCACCTGGCAGCGGCTGCGATGTCAGCGCCGCAGCTGCAAGCTGCTTCAACAGGTGATGTGCGGTTGTCAGATGCGTTTCAAACAGTGATTTGAGTGCCTGCCGGCAGGTTTCAAAGCGCTTTGGCAGTATCACAAACCACCCGTTGCAGTACAGTTGGTGACAGCAGGTATGACCGTGCTGATTGTAGTCAAGCTGGTGAAGTGTGCACTTGTGCGTTGGGGCAGCAGGGGACCGCTGCCACAAGCCAGGCGCAAGCTTGCACATCTGATGTGGCTGGAGATGCGGCAAGGTGCCCTGCGGACTGTTGCTGCCCCAGATGCAGCTGGGATGGCAGCATTGTGAGGGCAAGGTGAATGGGCCAAGTCGCAAGCAAAGGGATGCCATCATGACAGGCTTCAGGCTGAAGGCGCATATGTTGCAAGTGCAGGCCACCGTTCTGCTGCTCTGGCTGCTCGTGTGTATGTTGGGGATGTTTTGCAGGATGATTGTGGACTTTCCAGTGATGAAGAGTAACTGAGCATTCTGCTTGTGCTTGGACCCTAGTGTCATATGCTCAGTTGAGGGTTTTGCTGGATGCTGTAGTCGCTTGCCATGCCCAACATGTGACCTGGTGCAGGTGTAATAATTGAGAACTGCAGACTGCAAGTTCATTTGAATGTTAGAGTACAGGCGCATGCTGGACGGCTCTACCGCAGTTCTGCTGGTGTTGCTTGTGCTGCTGCAGCACCTTGCTGCTTGCGTCAAGATGCAGAGCTCAGGCAGCTGCGTTAAACACTCTTGTAATCGTTAACACCAACTCAACTACCTGTTATGTCCATACCTCTTGCGATCAAGCGCAATAACGGCATCAGTGAAGCACAGGCTGCTTTCGTTCAGCTGTGAACGGCATCGCCGGTGTCTGCTGATGTCGATCCTTGACATCAGAGGAACGCACCATTTCCTTTTGAACTATTCACGGAGTTGAGCAGCTACCGCAGACAGCAGCAACCCCTGCTTGGCAGTTCTGCATCTGCAGTACTGCACTAGGACCCATAGTGCACCTGTCGTGCAGGTAAGAAGTTGACTGACCACTGTGTGTAACCAGCTCAATCTCAGCTTTACTGCCGCTGTTGCCGAGTCTATTGCGTGAACAAGCAAAGCCAACCCTCACGGGGCAGAAGAGTTTGCTGTCAGCTGCGGCTGGGCTGGCATTGTTGCCATTACAATGAGCACACAGCAGCACATGTATGCCGCCTGCTGCAGGCTGTCACCCTCTTGACGGACGTTGATCCCTTACTATGGATTTGTGATGCCGCTGCAGATTTACGACGTGCAGCAGAGCGCTTCTTGCGACCTGCCATGACCACCGGCACAGTTGATCTGCAAGATCTTTACACAGCACGGTCTGTATGCATACACAGCTCAACGCCTGCAGCAGCAGGCCCCCAGGCCCCGCTCTGTATGCTTGACGGCTCAAGCCATCATCAGCATTCTACAAGCAGCAGCGTAAATGGCTGCTCAGCAGAGTTACTGCCAGCGCCTGCTCACCCACGAACAGTGCACCTGATGCTGCCTGAATGCTTGCCGATCTACACAACCACGTGAGCAGAGGCGCCTGTCGGGTTGCACAGTTGTATGTTACTTGCCAGCATTTGTTGATGGCTCAACCAGAGCTGCGTGTAACAAATTTTTTAGAGAGGTGCCTGGAGGTGCAGTTCTATACTAGGAAACACTTGCGCTTGATGCCCTGTTATGCTCTATAGCACAGATGTGTGCTTGTTGATGTGTGGCACAAGCTGTGCACCTTCCAAGCCGAATGCTGGCTGAGCTGTGTCTCTAAGCTGTTGTTGCATACAGATTGCGCTTGCAGGCTTGAAGCACAACACCAAGAAACATCAGCAGCAGCCACAGCCAACAGCGACTGCCAGCAGCGGCAGCAACACAGCAGCTATAAAGCTCAAGTATGCAGGCATCCTATCGGAGACTGCAGCAAGAGTGTTTGATACGCATGTGCACAGTGCACACGCAGCGTTCTGTAGCACTCAGGGTGCTGTGTAGCACTCAGGGTGCTGCGTAGCACTCAGGGTGCTGCGTAGCACTCAGGGTGCTGCGTAGCACTCAGGGTGCTGCGTAGCACTCAGGGTGCTGTGTAGCACTCAGGGTGCTGTGTAGCACTCAGGGTGCTGTGTAGCACTCAGGGTGCTGTGTAGCACTCAGGGTGCTGTGTAGCACTCAGGGTGCTGTGTAGCACTCAGGGTGCTGTGTAAGCGAGCCTGCTGGTGCTTATCCCGCCACGCACTCGAATACAGGCCCGCACGGGTTGTCAGGGTGCATGTTTGTGTAAGCGTGTGTTGATGAGGGCGTTGATGCATGCATAGGTGCTTTGCTTCAAACCTGTGGCCTGAAAGAGCACACGCTTGCCAGCGCATAGGGCCACGCACGCACGTGTGTTCCCAAGTGCCTGCCTAGTTGCATGCGTAGTTGCATGCCGGGTACAGTACAGCTTGTTTTGCAAGCGCGTGTTGCCAGCGCATACGCATGTGCTTTGACAGAGCGCGGAAGCTTGCGCGTGTGTGCTCGTGCATGCGCGTGTGCCTCGAAATGCCCAGTTGCATGCTCAATAGCATGCTTGGTGCAGTGCGACTTTGTGTTGCTCGCGCGTGCTGTTGGCGCATGTGCTTGTTCCTTTTAAGAGCGTAGACGCTTGCATGCGTGTGCCTGAACAAGCGCGTGTGCCCCTAACTGCCCAGTTGCATGCTCAAGTGCATGCTTGGTGCAGTACGGCTTTGTGTTGCTTGCGCGTGTTGTTGGCGCATGCGCATGTGCTTGGAAAGAGCGCGGATGCTTGCATGCGTGTGCCCGCGCATGCGCGTGTGTAAGGTTGAAGGAACCGGAAGTTTCTAGAAGGTTCTAGAAGGTTCTGGATGTTTCCAGAAGGTTCCAGATGTTCCAGAAGTTCTAGAAGTCTCCGGAAGGATGTAGATGTTTCCGGAAATAGTATGTTCTAGGATTGTCTAGAAGCTTCCTTGGTCCAGAATGTTCCAATTGTAGGCAGTTGAGGAGGCGTTGTAGGTTTTTGCCAAGGCTATAAATAGAGGGGGCCTCTCCTCACTCAACAAGAAGTATTCACTCAAGAAGTCTTTCCATCAGACCTCCCAAATCCTCCTAGCCTCGTCTATTGTGTGAAGCCTTCCCTTGGTAACTAACTGAGCCTTCTATACAACTACGGCCTACGTCAAATCGCTATAGAAGACCTTAGTTGCCAAAGGACCCGCCGTCAAGGCGTGACAAGTGGTAGCTGAGATTGTCTACGAACACCGAGGAGTCCTGGAGATTCTACAAGCTTCCGGCATATGCCAGGCAAGTACAATCCGGAGAAGCCTGTACCCAAGGTGAAGTTTCTGGAGCCTCCCTCGCACCCAAGCGTCGCCAAGTTCCGGACAACCTTTGAGCTCAACGGCGTGGAGTTCGTCACTTCTACTCCTATCCGGAACCTTCCTGCCAAGACCGACTATCATTGCCTTAAGCCTTCCACTAACATCAAGAAGCATCCAGCCAAGAAAATTCCTAAGTCTTCAACCTACTCTCCGCGCATCCGGAAGATTCTCAACAACATCCTCACCAAACCTCAGCCCACGCCCGTGAAGCCCCAGTGCTTCAAGAAGGAGGTGCGCAAGCCAATCCCTTTTGAAGACGTTTGTGCGCGCATTCGGGCAGCCCAGGCGGCAGAGCACCGCGCACACCAGGAGAAGCTCCGGAATCTTCTTCACACGGCAATTGAGGAGCACATCACTAAGGAGGCCAAGGCCAAGGGCGTCTCTGATTGTGAGTCCGCTTGCTAAGCAGCCATGGAGGGATCTGGAGTGTCGCCGGAGATGTTGGCCTTACAGCAGCAGGTGGCTCAGCTTCAGCACGCGCTTCAGCAGATGCTGCAGCAGCAGACCAGTGCTGTGCCTACAAGCAAGCTGAAGCTCCCCAAGCCACCAGAGACCAATGGCAGGCAGCCTACCCCTGTCAATTGGTGCCACAAGATGGAGACGTACCTTGCGGCCGAGGGCGCCAACCTCAGCAGCTCTTCCATTGTGACGGTGGCAGCGGCCTACCTCAAGGACTCAGCCCTCAACTGGTACCGCCAGCATGAGCAGGCTGTGGCGGTGGGCAAGGCTCAGCCCTACGCTTCTTGGGATGAGTTCAAGAAGGCCTTTATCGCCCGTTTCACCCCTGTTGACCCAGAGGTGGACGCGCGGGAGAGGCTTGACCGGCTCACCCAAACGCGTAGCGTGTTCGCCTATGCCCAGGAGTTCAACACCTACATGCTGGAGCTGCCGCACATGGACGAGAACGACCGCATTCATCGCTTCATCCGCGGTCTGAAGCCGGAGGTGCGCATTCACGTCAAGCTGCAGCAGCCAACCACACTGCATGACGCCGTGGAGCTTGCCATTAAGGCAGACTCGATGGTGTGGGAGCGTGGTTGAAATGGCAACAACCGCTTCGTCAACATGGGCAGCAACAACCGTGGAGCGGTTGCAAGGGGCGGACCGGCACCCATGGAGCTCGGAGCAATGGAGCCGCAGAAGCCCAGGAACCAGCCGCTCAAGTGCTTCTACTGTGGCAAGCCAGGGCACAAGCGGCGGGATTGCAAGAAGCTGCAAGCGTACAAGCAGCGTGATGGGGACACCTCTGCACGGTCAAACTGAAGGGCGCGTGCAGTAGTGTGGGTCGTACTGTGCGCATTGAGCAGGCTCAGCCCCGTGCGCCTGTGAGAGACTCACGCCAGGTAGAAGGCTCACAAAGGCCTAGTGAGCCTGGAGCATCCAGTGCAGCCCAGGGAAAAGCGGGTACCCGTCGTTGTGGACGACTGCGGGACTGTACCTACTGGCTGTTCAACCGCCTGGAGAAGGTCAAGTACGCCGATGCTTACGGGCCATTCTCAGTGGACGCCTGCGCACGTGAGGAGACTGCCCAGGCTGACAAGTTCTACAAGGGCTTCACTGACTTCCGCAAGGCTAATGTCAGCGGCGAGTCAGTATGGCTGAATAACATGATGATGATGAGTATGGCTGAATGTGCCTTTCCGGCATGCTGGCCAATATCTGAGGCACTACCTGGATTGTAAGAAGACCGCACCGGAGACGACATGCGGCGTGTTTATCCTGCCCAAGTGGGACAGGAAGCCGTGGTGGAAGCTGACGCAGGGGATGAGGGTAATTCACGAGTACCCTGCGGGAACGGAGGGCTTGTTCTCTATCCCATCCGGGGACAGGTGGGTGGAGCAAGTTTCTCATTGGCCGGTGATCATCCTGTGGGATCCGCCCGTGAACACAGGAGTGAAGCCAAGGCCATGGGAGGAGGAGTTGCCGGCGAAGCAGGAGCTGGAGACACTCACTGCACCCGAGGCCGAAGACTCGTGCACCGCCATGGAGCTAGGTGGTCTTGAGCCTGCTAGCCATGAGCTCATTCGTCTGAAGGCCAAGTGCCGCGGCGAGGTGCTTGATGTGCTAGTAGACTCAGGTGCGAGTGAGGACTACATCGATCCGAGGGTGGTGATGAAGTTCCGATTGCCTACTCTCAAGCTCCATCGACGTCAAGTGAGGCTCGCCAACGGTTCACTGCAAGATGCGGGGACGGTCGTGCCTGACCTACGTTTCCGTATTGGACAATTCAAGGACCGGAGGCCTTTTACCGTCACTCAGCTGGCACCATACGACATCATCCTTGGCAAGCCTTGGTTGACTGCTCACAACCCTGCCATCGACTGGGTGTCTAACACCATCACCATTGAAAAGAGGGACGTCACATACACCTTGCAGCAACCCTCTAACATCGAGAGGACAACTCCCGGTGTCAGTTTGTTGTCTGCACTTCAACTCAAGCGGGAGTTACGCAAGGGCGCAATTGCTTACCTTGCCATCCTCAAGGAGGTTGAGGAGGACCCAACTATCCGTGCGATAGATGACCTCTCTCTCCCTTCGGGGGATCCCGAGTGGGTTGAACGGATGAAGGGGGTACTTCACAAGTACTCAGCCATCTTTGGCAAACTGCCAAAAGGTGTACCTCCATCCCGAGGTGTGGAACATGAGATTGAGCTGGAGCCTGGTGCCAAGCCCCCTTACCTACGTATTTATCACATGAGCCCTTTGGAGCTGGCGGAGGTCAAGCGACAACTAACGGACCTGATTGACATGGGGTTCATCCAACCTTCCAAGTCGCCGTATGGAGCACCCATTCTTTTTGTTCCTAAGAAGAATGGTAAGCTTCGTATGTGCATTGACTATCGGGCGCTGAACAAGATAACGGTGAAAAACCGCTATCCTTTGCCTCGCATTGACGAGCTGATGGATCAACTTCATGGGGCGACGATATTCAGCAAGCTTGATCTACAGAGTGGCTATTGGCAGATCCGCATTGCTGAGCAGGATGTGCCAAAAACCGCGTTCCGGACGCGTTATGGTCACTTTGAGTGGAAGGTTATGCCTTTTGGGTTGACCAACGCACCCGCAACTTTTCAGCATTTGATGAATAAGATTTTGCAGCCATATCTTGATAAGTTCGTGGTGGTGCACTTGGATGACATCTTGATCTTTTCCAAGACACCTGATGAGCATTTGGAGCACGTGGCTAAGGTACTCGCGGTTTTGAGGGAGAATCAGCTTTATGTGGGGCTTGACAAATATGCATTTGGGCTCAGCGAAATCGATTTCTTGGGACATGTCGTCAGTGCCGACGGCATTAAGCCAGATCCCAAGAAGGTGGCAGCGGTTACGGAGTGGCCGACACCTGGCACTGCGCGTGAAGTGCGAGGTTTTCTCGGTTTGACTGGTTACTACCGGCGCTTCATTCAGCACTATGCTCAAAAGGCGTACCCGTTGACGGAGCTCACCAAGGAGAGCATCAAGTGGCACTGGCGGGATGATGTAGAAGGTCAGGCCTTTGACGAGCTCAAGAAGGCATTGGTGTCCGCACCTGTACTGGTGACGCCTGATCCGAGCTTGCCTTATGAGGTCTACACCGACGCCTCCAAGTTTGCGCTTGGAGCGGTACTACTTCAAAATCAGGGCAAGGGCTTGCAACCCGTGGCTTATCTGTCACGGAAGCTCTCGCCAACAGAGCGCAACTACCCCACTGGAGATCGGGAGATGCTTGCAATCTACTACGCTCTACAGCAGTGGCATTGCTATCTGGAAGGAGTTCCCTTCAAGGTCAACTCTGTTCAACAAGAAGCAGGATCTTTCTCGACGACAGGCCAAGTGGAGTCAGTGGATCGAGTCGTACTACAGTGGTACCGATTTAACAAAAGGAGGGCAGGACGTGGATCGGCGCGGATATTGCTACGTCTATTGCTGACAACTTGAAAGAGGAGATTCAGGCTGGATATGAGAAGGATCACTACTATGATGACGTGATGCCAGGTCTGTGGATGCATGATGGTTTTTGGTACTTCCAGGATCGCGTGGCTATCCCAGCAATTCCCGAGCTCAGGAAGCGCATTATTGCCGAGTGCCATGACTGTCCAAGTGCAGGACATCTTGGCCACACCAAGACCCTGCAACGTGTGGCCAGGAGATTTTGGTGGCCGCACATGAGCCGTTCTGCCTATTCTTATGTTGTGGCATGTCCTTCATGTCAGCGCAATAAGCCTGTGATGCAGCGACCTCTTGGTCTTCTGCAGCCTTTACCTGTGCCTACGGCAAAATGGGAGCAGATTACCATGGATTTGATCACAGATCTGCCTGTTACCAAGGAGGGGCATGATGCGGTGGTGACCTTGTGGATCGCCTGACCAAGATGGTCCACTTTGCACCCACCACTAAGACTGCAGGAGCGGAGGCGATCGCCAACGTATTTGTGCGTACATGGTATAAGCACCATGGTTTGCCTCGTGTCATTATCTCTGACAGGGATCGGCGGTTTCTGAGCCACTTTTGGCAGGCATTGTTCAAAGCTCTTGGCACTGAGCTGCGGTTTTCTACAGCTTTTCACCCGCAGACTGATGGTGTAAGGTTGAAGGAACCGGAAGTTTCTGGAAGGCTCTAGAAGGTTCTGGATGTTTCCAGAAGGTTCCAGATGTTCCCGAAGTTCTAGAAGTCTCCGGAAGGATGTAGATGTTTCCGGAAGTAGTATGTTCTAGGATTGTCAAGAAGCTTCCTTGGTCCAGAATGTTCCAATTGTAGGCAGTTGAGGAGGCGTTGTAGGTTTTCGCCAAGGCTATAAATAGAGGGGGCCTCTCCTCACTCAACAAGAAGTATTCACTTAAGAAGTCTTTCCATCAGACCTTTCAAGTC
>CADDIJ020002272.1:0-17448 GCA_902809745.2 Tetradesmus lagerheimii | reverse complement strand
GCGAAAACCTGCAGCTTGCTGGATCCTTTGGCAATGGTGCCCTGTCGTGTGTGCAGCTGGAGCGTGTCCTGACTTACTTGCAGAGTCACTCGCAACAGTTGGAGGACGTTGTGCAGCGGATGAGAAATTTCCAGTCCCTGAACACAAAGATTGTTTTGAATGCTTTTGAGGAGTGCCTATATCAGCAGTGGCAGGGATGTCCTGATAATCCACGTGATGCTGCTAGTGGTTGTGGAGTTTTCTGTACTTATGAGAGGTGGTTTGCAGCTTGTTCCTATGACGATATGCGGTCAGCTCGTCCTGCTGCCTGGTGCCCTAAGTATGTGTTACGCACTGCTGGGCTTAACATGGAGCATGTGGGGTCTCTGACTCGTTTTCGTTTGGGTGCGCATGATTTGCGTGTGTGTAGTGGTCGGTGGCAACGCCCACCTATCCCACGTGATGAGCGTGTCTGTCTGCGCCCCGGGTGTTCCTCTGGGCAAGTCGAGGATGAGTTCCACATGATATTTGAGTGCCCTTTCTATGCGCCTGTCCGTGAGCGTTTTGCTATGCTATTCGAGCCCTTTGGTGGCTTGTCTCAGACGTGGACTAATATTACTTCATGTCACCCTGCAGGGCCAGATATGGCCGCTTTCATGCAGCAGCGTCCTGCTTTGGTAGCTGCCTTTGCGCACTGTTGCTATCTGATGCGGTGTCAACCAGATACCGATCCTGAGTCTCTGTTGTCTTCTCAGTCGATTGCTCAGGTGATCGAGGATGTTGATGAGTTCTTCTCGGTAGTTTCTTCTCTTTCTGAGAATGTTGTTGATGACGATGATGATGATGATCATGTTGATGTTTTCTTCGAGTGTCCCTCCCCCTATGAGCCTCTCGTTGGCTCCTAATGGGGTTCCCACTCCTTGTTGGGTGGAGTATGTAATGTAATGTAATGTAATAGAGAGAGAGTAGTTACATGTGGGTCCAGTCACCATCTCAGATGGTATGAGCCACCCCAAAATGAGCACAATGTCAACGCATGACGAAAGAAGATGAGCACACAATGTAGCCCATTGAGGCCATCCGTTGAGCACAGGGTCTCTCCAGATTGAGCATAAGATTATATCTGCGGTGTGTCAGTGACACACCTCAATCAGCCAACAGCATGTGCTGAAGAAGCACACCAACCAAAAAGCATGTTGTCAAGATCACACAGCCAGAGAGATAGGCAGGGCAACTAAGGCGGCATAAAGGCGGCAGCAAACCAATAATGTGACAGGATGCATGTGTAACTCGTCAAGTAACCTAAACTCATCACGGGCTAGGAGCAACAGCGTCTAAGGCGTCATCTACAGGACATAACCCTCAGGCTGAATTGGCACACTTTGATGGTCAGGGGACAACCCCAGCAACACTGAGCGATACAACCACATCTGATAAACCACCACAGCCAAGCCCTCTTGATCCTCACAGTCTAGAATGCGCGGCACCAACTCGTTAGCATAGCGATCTACAGTACCCGCAGGATAGAACACACTAGGTCAGGCACCGCGCAAGTGGTCATATGCAGGGCATTCTAGCAGAAAGTGTTTGAGATCCTCCACATTGTCATAGGTCCCAGTCCGGGCGTGCACGCGTGTGCGCCAAACTGCTCGGCTAGCTGCAACAGGATTAGCACACGAGCAAAGTCTACACAACCGCTGCTGCCTGGGCACCCGAGGGCGGGCATGTCTACCCAGCTGCACCTCCAACTGTGCAGCCCCAGTGCGAAGCCGTGCAAGGCACTGCAACACCCGGAACGGCAAGCACAATTGCATGTATTGAGGTTGTGTGTTGCGGTCAAAAGCAGCATCAGCCTCCATAGGATGCACCCAGGCAGCATGTGTGCACATAGTAACATGGTTGCTTGGTGCTGTTCTTGGGTCAGCATCCTCCGCACCTGCATCGGCCCACCCCTGCTTAACCAAGCGTGCAAGGGCAGCAGACACGGCTGTAGCATGCAACTCAAGCCCACATACACTCGCAGCCGTCACCCCAGGCCCACGCCATGCAGCCTGCTGTATAACACCAAGGCGTTGCATAGTGTGCAGCAGATAGTATGTCCAGCAAGTTTTGCAACCACTCAATGCTAACTCCACATCCGACACCCACGCAACCCACGCAAGACGATCAACGGGCATGGCCCTAAGGCGTTCCCACCAGCGCGCCGCCAGCACAACCCAATGGTGCTGAACAGGCGAGCGGTGAAGATCGCGCATCAGCACATCAATGCTGGAGCGTTGCCCAGCCCCAGTCATAATAATAATCAATCCTTGTAAGCCATACCTTTCGGCATCGGCAACCGCGCCTCACCCACTGGGGAGGCGGAAAGCAGACTGATTATTCTCTCTATTTTCGGTGTAAGGTAGACCACCCAGACCCTTACACCCCTTCCTAGGCAGCATGTGGGAATCACCCCATACGGTGGACTGCATACCTAGCAGGGCCGGTGTGTATATAGCCAGCAATCGACGGAGTCCTGCGGAGAGTCGCGAGGACATTGGCAGCATCCTTCCTTCGGCTTTCGCCGACTGTATCCCTGAGTCCAGAGACATACTGCTTAGGCTCAGAATCGAACCTGCAACCTTTCGGCCACTGTTCGTCCGTCATCACCACTGCGACACGTGTTTAACGTCCCGCCGGACAGCCCCAGTCATGTAGCGAAGGAATGACACATGCACCTTGTCAGCTGCAGACATGCGCCACCCTGTGCGCCTGAACAAGCCTGTATGGCACAACTCGGGGCCCCACACATGAGATGCGTATGACATAACAGGCTCAACCATGATGTCAAACATGCGGCACTTCATGTCGTATTGTGTGATGCGTTGCTTACGGAAGCGGCCCAAGAGGGTATGCATGGCCTTGAGCCCAGACGCTGCCAAAGCATCAACTGCCGGCTGCAGACCTTTGGTCTCATGCAACACTGCACCAAGGTATGTGTAGCTGCTCTGAATGCTCAGGGGCTGACCAGCATACGTGAACGCAGTTGAGCGCGGGCGTGGCACACGTTTGCCACGGAACACCACCACACACGTCTTCTTAGGCTGCATGTTGACTTCCATGCCAGTGATCTCACAAAACAACTGCAAGCAATCCAACAAGCATTGCGCGTCTGCCGGCGACTCAGCAATCAAGCAGCCGTCATCCGCATAGAGCAAATCAGGCACATGAAGAGAGCCAACCTTGGGTCCAAGAGGAGCAGAAGCCCCACCTGGAACAGGCTTGCCTCTAATTGTGATCAACTCGTGCAGCATCTCAATAAACAACCCAAACAGCAGCGGGCTCAGCTCACTTCCTTGCTTAGTACCAAGGCACGTATCAATAGGGTCACCCAATTTGCCATTCACAGACACCTGTAGCTGGATGGTGTCATATAGACGCTCCAATAGAGACAAGAAGCGGCCATGGATGCCAAGCTGCCTGCAACGTGCCAACAACAAGTCTCTAGGAACCGTGTCAAAAGCTTTCTTAAAATCTATGAACACAACATACAACTTCTTACGCTGGTGGCGGGCCCTGTTAATGAGATGCGTAAGGGTGAACAACGCATCAATTGTGCCATGTTCTTTGCGAAAACCACACTGTGTAACAGCACGCACACCTAGGCTCTCCATAGTTGGGTCTAGGCGGAGGTGCATGAGGCGGTCAACCACACGACTATAAATGCTAGACACACTAATGCCTCTATACATGTCCCTGTTGTTGGGCTCACTAGCCTGCCCTGATTTGGGCACCGGAATCAGCTTGCACAATTGCAGAACACGCGGCCACGTTGTTGGGGTGATGTTAGCTGCAGTAATCTGCCGCACCACCCATGCCACACAACGCAGCAGCGGCTCAAAGACGTAGCCCTGGCGGCGAGGTGCATCACCAGGTCCAGAGGTTGAGCGCGGCTGGCCAGGCGCACCATCAGCTAGAGCCTCATGCACTTCCTCAGCAGGGAAGCGCAGCAACTCACATGTCAAGTTTTGCAAGTCTGCCGCTTTGCCAGATGGCAGGGAGCACATCACATCAACAATTTCCGCAAATCTAAACTTATCATTCAGGTGGTTGAATGCAGACGGCGGGTGCTGATGCACTGCCGCCAGCTGAGAGCGCAAGGCCGCAGCCTCAGGCGACAGCGGCGGCCGCTGTGTTGGATGTGCCATTATGTCAGAAAACCAAGCCGTCCAATCATCTACATCATCAAGAGGGCAAGACACACCACGCTTGTCCAAAAACACTCGCCAAAAATCGCGTTGCTCCTCACTAAAGTACGACTGCAGGAGCTGCAGCTGGCACTGCTGGGTGTGCTGAAACTTTTTGCGGCGCACAACACGTTTGTAAGCACGGCGTGCCACCAGCATTGCTGCACGCAGAGTTGCATCCCCAGCACCCCCATACTCCCCACCACGCGAAGCATGCCAGGCCTTCCACGCGCCATCAAATGCCTGAGAGAGGCGCTGACACTCATCATCAAACCACGGCTGAGTGCGCTGCGGGCGTGAAGCTGCCACAACAGATGACGGTGGGTCACACTCAGCACCACAAAGCTGCATGAGTTGCGTCAATTCCTCCAGTGCGCCGCTAACATCAACTGTACCAGCACGCATGCGCTGA
Source organism: Tetradesmus lagerheimii (assembly GCA_902809745.2). Lineage (NCBI taxonomy): Eukaryota > Viridiplantae > Chlorophyta > Chlorophyceae > Sphaeropleales > Scenedesmaceae > Tetradesmus > Tetradesmus lagerheimii. Next base: position 12,831 of record CADDIJ020002272.1, on the reverse strand, counting down.
AGCAAAGACTCAAATCGCGCCTTATTGCGCTGCAAAGCACCAATGTAGCGCTCACTGTTGTCCGCTGTCGGCCGGCACGCCCGAGGTCTAGACTCCCTGCTACGCCGCCGACCAGCAGTGGTCAACCCATGCTGGCTTGCGGGCGGCGCGGTGCGGCGGCTCCGCCCTGCTGTCCTAGATGCAGGCTGCACGTTACGCAACTCTTCAGGCTGGGCCAGGTGCCGCACAACAGCCAGGCACAAGAACAACGCACAATGATCACTCGACGTAGAAGGAGCAAAGGGTAGCACCTCAAAGTTCCGCACACTTGCAAACAAGGATGCAGACACCATGCTTAGATCAACCACACTTTGGCCCAGCATGTGACCCGCCGCGTCCAGCGCATAGTACGTGCATGCACCTGTATCATCACCCGGGGCGCGGCCGTTCAGAACCACTGAGCACGCTGAGCGCAAGCAGTGCATGAGCGCCGCAGCACGGTCAGAGTGCACAACAACATCACAAGAAGCCCGAGGGCCGGGTATGCCTGCATATTCTTGCAGCATGGCCGTGGTAAGGCCAGGCATGTGGGGAGGTACGCACAGCTCGCCGTCTGTGGGCACATCATCACGCATGCAACCAATACGGATGTTCAAGTCGCCAAGCACCACGTGGCGGTAACCACGGGCATGAGCAGACACCAACCCATCTGCAAGAACCCCAACAGGGTTCGTGTGCAGGGCACCTGCTTGGTACTGCCGGGAGCCAGCAGGGCTAAAGTAAACGCACGCCACCATTAGTTTATATGCTGGAACCTCCACCCAAACAATGCCAGCACGGGCATCCGTGGTAACAGAAACACCAGCGCTGCCAAACACAGGCGAGGTCTGGCGCAAGAACACTGTGATGCCTCCCGACGGGCGGCCAGGCCCGCCTCTATGTGCCCGCACACAATGGAAAGCCTGATAGCCAGGCACACTCAGCTCATCACACGTGTCAGCAGTACAAAATGTTTCTACAAATGCATAAATGTCACAGTTAGGGTTTGCCGCAACTGCCGAAGCCACCCGAGCCACTGCCTGCCCACACACATTCTGACCATAGAATCTCACAACATGCCCAGCCCCTGCCCCGCTCAACCTGCCACGCTAGCACCCCCACCATTGCCTGCTGCTGCTGCCCCCCGTGGCGACTGAGGGGGAGGTGGCGGCGGCGGGGGCACAGCCACCCACTGCCCGCTGCTGCTAGCCCCACCAGCCTGCCACCGCTGCAAGGTAAGGCCCCTCCACCGCACCTGGTCGCCATTGGCAAGCAGCGACTTGCGCACCCCCTGCAGAGCCTTACGCTGCTCCTTCTGCTGCTGTGTCAGCTTGGCCTCCACATAAACGCGCAGGCCCGCGCGCCGCAGGTTGCCGCGCATGCGGCCGCCCAGATAGGTGTCCTGCAAGCTAGCCGTAGCCAGGGTCACCTCAAAGACGCCAAGAGGCTGCCTGCTAGCTGCTGCCCTGCTGCTGCTGCCTGCCCCTGCACTGCCACCCGCATCCCTGCCGCTGCCGCCAGCCGCAGCCCTGTTGCCAGCAGTGCTTGCCCCGCCACCTGACTGACCCTGCCCGCTGCTGCTGTTACGCGGCTCATAGACCAGCCGAGCGCTGATGAAGCTGCATTTGGCTATGCCACCACACCCAGCCAGGTGCTCAACAAGCTGGTCCGGGTGCATGTTAGCAGGTGCATGCGCAACCACAGTGACGGCGCCGCCCTGCTTGTCAAGCTGCTGCTTTAGCGCCTGCACAGCAGAGTGCAGCTGGCCGCTGATCACCTGCTGCGCCTCATACTTCTGCTCGAGCGCAGCAGAAGCAGCGCGTTGCTGCTGCAGCTGCTCCTGCAGTCCTGCTACTGCCTCAGTGCTGTCCCACATGCGCGCCTGGCCGCGCGCTGATGCAACATCCTGCACACCCATGGCTGACAGGAAACTGCGATACTGCTCTGCAGCTGCTGCAGCAGCTTGCACCGTGGCCTGCTGCTGCTCCAACCGCTCTGTCATTGCCGCCAGCTGCTGCGAGAGATCAACCAGCTGAGGCTCCAGGGTAGCACACAGGGCTGCGGCATTAGTCTGCCCAAGGGCAGCAGCGGAGCTCACGCTGCTGCGCTCAAGGCTGGCTAGCTTCTGCTTGAGCTCGGCATTTTCTGCTGTAAGCTGCTGCACCTTCTGGTCCAAGGCGTCCAGGCGCCGTAGGTCCGCACGCTGCTGCAGTGCACCAAGCACTGGCTGCTGTTGCTGGCCAGGCTGTTGCTGCTGCTGTTGCTGTTGCCCTGCAGGAGGTTGTTGATCCTGCTGCTGCGCTGCCTCAGCATCTGCCCCGTAGTTGACAGTGCCACGTGTGACTGGCCTTGGCTTAGCAGCAGCTGCTAGGGCCCGGCGACCCGTCCTAGCTGGTGATTTCTTGGTCATGCTACGAACGGCGCCCACAGGCCGCGCGAGACCCTGCTAACCGTCTGATTAACTATTAATTTGAAATTATAATCCATTAACTATTCTAAAGACGGCAAACGTGCTGACTGCAACCGAGCACCCGTGCAGCAACCACACTGGCCAAGGAGCAAGCGATAAACGCGATGCATATATTAATTATGTCTTCGTCATCAAGAAAAGAAAAATTGAAAAAATTGAAAAATTGAAAAATGTATGAATTTCTCCAGCATGCAAACATCTTTAAGTGAGATGCTGGAAAACATGCACAGGTGAATGGATCATACTGTCCGACAAAATGGCAGCTGCCGGCCAGTGGTGTGGTCATCTAACTTATTGCCCATGCATGGCCACTATCATACTCATTGTGCTGCCGACGGAAACGGAAGACAGCAACAAGATCTGCAAACCATGCAGTATTGCGCACATGAGGTACATATATGACAGCATAGCCACAAACGTTGTGCCTTAAGCTTGCTGGATAGAGCTATCAACTTGCATGCCCTGAACTCACCCCGGGTGCCGCCATGAAGGCCTTGATCACCACATCACGGTAGGTGGCATCGTGGCCGCCACACGGCAGCACGGCAAGTTCTGCTGCCATGGGTTCGCCAGTGCGCAGCGCCTCTTCTGCAGCTTGCAGGCATGCAATCACTGTAGGATCGTCATTCAAAGCGCATGCAGCTGCCAGCTGCCTCATGTTGCGCTGTTTATCCTGCTCGGCAGCTGTCTGCCTTGCCAGCTCAGCCAACTCCTTTGCCTCTTTTAGCGCAGCAGCTGCCTTCTCGCCGTCACTGATGGTTTTCAATATGCCATGAAGTCTCAGGCGCTGCGGCAGAAGTGACATGAGAATGGCAGGCAGGGACAGGGCACAAAGAGAGAATGAGAAGCAGGAGGTTGGTAAGCTTGGTCAGATGGAATAATGCTGGGCCCTGTACCAAATAATAGCATATATACCAACCGGTCGCTCATCAATTAATTGACCATGAAAGCTGGCACATACCTTCTCTCTCAGCGCCTTGGTGACTTCTGGGGTGACACGCTGGCGGCCCTCCTGCAGTTCCTGGACATCTTCACAGTATTGCTTCACTTTCCTCTCCAGCTCAGGGCGGGAAATCAGCTTCTTGGAGAGCCATCTTGCACATGGTCTGCTGCAGACAGGAAGGCCAAGTGCAACAAATTCTGGCTGTGCCACTTTTGACCCATCTCTGCTAGTGCATGCGCTGCCTTTGCAACAACCAAGTGCCACACACGGCATGCCCTTGCAGTACATTGTACAGCTGCTGGTTGGTGATCAGCTTCAATCAACAATGTAGGATGTCCTAGCTGTAGTAACTGGTGCTTCAATCTGCTGTATTGCTTACAGTCTTAAGAGTTTGTAAGCTCTGCTGCAGAATCACAAGGCTGATCATGTCCTGGGGCAATCTTCAATTTATAGCCCAAACGAATGAACAAGTTGTTATAAATACTTGCCATGTTACATTTATTTATGCTTTGAGGGGAGAAATTTACGACGCAATTTAACGGGACTCGTACCGTCTGGCGGGTAAGAGCGAGCACAATCTAATTTTACGTTGCAACCTAACGTTGGGTTCTCAAACATGGAGCTGTTTTGGTTTTCGCACATTATGAGGCGTCTAACCGTGGAATCCTGGTGAGCAGCTGCATGCACAAGCATGCTGCTGTGGCACCATTCAGATTGTCATCACCCAGCTGAATAATAAACGATGCCGTGTTTGAAAATTCAGCAGTGAATAGCTATACGCACCAACCAGCTGTTCCCATGCCCTCCTTTCATGTCAGTGCACACTGCAGTAGCCAACTGCCACCAACCCATAGGGCACAGAATCAAATAAGTGATGATCAGGACTGTGTCTGCAGTGAATGGCTGCGTAACAATGCCACCGTCACAATGCTGTAGCAGCACACGCCACATATGCAGTCACACCCCCAGCCACTCCACCTGCAGAAGCGTACAAAGCGTACAAAGCAGGAACAGGCAACAGCAAGCTGGCAGCATGGGTGTTGAGAGCTCTGAGAGTGAAGAGCACAGCAACAGCATGCAACAAAAAACTGCCTTTGAAATGCAGCAAGACCACTGGCTGTCATACAACAAGCCCAGCAATAGCTCCTTACAAATGGTGCTCAAGCTTTGGTAGCTGAGCAGTGCATGCATGAAGGGAGGGGGGGTGCGCTACTAAGCAGACCTGCAAAGCACAACAGCCATGCATTTGCTGGAGCGCCAGTTGCTTATGACAGCGTTAGCAGCGGAGAATTCCGGAGTGCACTGACAGCCCCTGCAGCTGTGCTAGATTGCCGGTGCTGAATTGCAGCAGCATGCAGCTAAGCAAACAACAGCAGGCTAGATTATCTACCTACCTATTGCTGCTGCTAGCAGGATGCTGATTGCAAGCTCCGGCTAATGCACAGCAGTCAGGTAGCATTTTGGCATATAACCTGAGAGCATCATGTTTGCTTTGCAGCTAGCACATTGATCGCTGTTTCCTGTGCTCACCTGATTGCAAGGCGCGGCTTGTAACTACAGTCCAGCTGATGTGTCATACGGCCCATAAACCTGTCCAGACTAATGCAAAGCTGATCCTGTCTGTGCCATGGGTGATAACACTGCTTGCCTTTTGATGTCTATACATGATAGGCCTGCAGGGATAGCAATGACAAAGCAACCGGGTTGCCTTGCTTAACAAACATGTGTGGGCTGCTGTGCTCGCAGCCTCTCAGCAGTCCTCGCGCAGCCAGCTTGCAGCTGTACATGGCCGAGCCATGACAGGCAGTGTGGCAGCGCTGCAAGCCCAGCTGCTGCAGGGAGTGATAATGCCAGCTGCAGCAAGATGTCCAGGGAGGAATAGCAGACAGCAGCTGCACAGATCTTCTCCTATCGCATGACAAGGCACCATATGCAAGGGTGACCACAGCAGAGCATGGCATGCAATTTGTGCGTGAGGTTAAAGCTTCGTAAGTGCTGTGCATGTTTGTTGTGCCTGCATATGAAGAGAGATCCTATGCGTTAAGCACCCTATGCAATGTTGAGCAGCATGCACTTGCTCCTTACTTGTTGTGGCTTGCTGCACTGCTCCATGGGACATGCCGTCAATTGAGATTCAAGACTACCAGAAAAATATTATTAGGGCATTTGTGCGTCCGGATGTCGAAGGCAGGTGCTCCAGCGTTCACAGTCAGTGACCTCAGGAGCAACACAGTAGGGCGATCGGAGGCCAGCGATATCAAATATTGGTAGTCAACTCAAATAAATAAGTGTTGATGCATCGTGGCTCAATGTACGTAGCGCAAAAGCCGGTTGTTAGTCACGTATCTGAATGGTGTGTGAAGCTTCGATCCTGTGGCCATAGCTGACACGGAAGGCGTCACATGTGTATATGAATATACCTATGGAACGTTATTTATGGCATTTGTGCGTCCGGATGTTGAAGGCAGGTGCTCCAGCGTTCACAGTCAGTGACCTCCCAGGCAGCAAAGTAAGGCAATTACGAGGCCAGCTCTGCATCAGAGTTGTATGATGATCAAACCAATACGTTTCATGCGCGGCTGAGAGGGAAACGGCATTTGCAGATTATACGTTCGTGGTGACTCCTCTCCACTTCAATTGTCTCCGATGAATAAAACTTGTGAAACCAATAGCTTTAATAATAATCTGATATCATTACTTCATGTCCTGGAGTAGTAAACTTCACGTCCTGGAGTAGTGACTCCCAGGGAGTTCCCAACCAGCATTGAATAGTTGCACCAATGCCGTACCTTTTGTTTATTGGTTGTTGTAACTGATTTATGACGCTTTCAGAGGCAGCAGGTGCAGTGGCAGTAGGTGCAGTGCGAGTCACTAGGCTAGGTGGCTGGTCTGGTAGCTGGTCAGCCCGTCTGCACTGCAGAGCGGCCGCCGCTGAGTGAGTGAGTGAGTCATGAGCTGATCAGCCTGCCAGGCTGCACACATGGTGTGCCGGACACACTGACAGTGCGAACTGCAGCTTGCAGTGTGAAAACAGGAAAAAGAAGCCGCATCATGCAACATGTCTGCTACTGGCAGTTATCGCACAGAACGAATTCAGTGAGAAATGATAATTATATGTTACCCTTCATGCCATAGCAATATTGCCATCGGCCCCGCGCCCCTGATCCTCAGAAGCGGAAAGCACAGAACTTTGAACTTTTTCAAAGGACGCCCTCCCAAGTGGTGCCCAGCAGTGGGCCTGCAGGCTGTCACAGCAGTGCGCTAGCAGTGCTAATAGCTGGCTAAGGGTGATGGCCATGTGCGGGTGTTTATCATGATGGGAATGCTGCAGCAGGAGCCTCCCAATGCCATTGCAATGGCCCAATTGGGCCCAGGGCCATTGCTGCTAGGAACTCAGTTTTGGAACGCAGTTTATATGCAGTGCATAAACGTTATGTGCCTGTGCCACAGAGAGTGCAGTGTAGGCCCTGCAGCAGAGTCGCATGGGTGCACATGCCGTGACAGTATGCAAACATGTAAACAGCTTGCTGTGTATGGTCACATGTAACCGTTACACGTCTACTGTGACAGTAGAGATAGCTGCAACATGAAAGCAAGAGTGTGTGCAACATACATCTAAAACATTCCTACAAATTGTTTTCACATCTTAAAAAGAACATAGGCATATGCTGTATTAAAAGAGAGAGAGAGAGAGACATGCAACATGTATGTTCTGTTCTGTACCATGATCAACAGAATGCCAATACATGTCGGCATTGTTCAAAACGTTGTTCAAAATGTGGAGAGTACCACTTTCTGTGGTGTAAGTATCCACGTGGAACTTCTCTCTAAAACAGATGGATATGCAGATCAAATAGATGCACGTGATGGGATGAACACAAAAACACCCTAGCCTTGTCATGACTAAGCATCCGCGTTGGCTACTAACTATACAAGGTGGTCATGGTCCCTCACAAGGCTTGTATGCAGTGCATCATAACAGCCTGCCATGGTTGGTATACACAGTCAACAAAATCAGGTACACATGACTCAGTGAGGTATGATCAGCAGCACAATTCAAGGCCCATCAGCAATAGATCAAAAGCAGTTTACCATAACACAGCGGCAACAGCTGCTGCCGTGTTGAACCGGGCTTCTGCTTTTGACACTTCTGCTGGCTCTGCTGCTGCTGTTACTGCTGATGTAGGCACTAGCCACAACACACAACACTTTTAGAGTTAAGCTGACAGCAGAGGCTATCAATTGTTGCCACTGCACTCTCCCCCCTCCCTGTCCTCTTCATCATGCTGCTGTTGCTGTTGGCTTTCAACCTCACAGAGGTCAACCTTCAGTTGGAGCTACAGCCACACCATCATCTCCCCAAATGTCATAGCTGCTGGTGTGTTGCAGCTGCTGGCTGTGAGGGTTGACCTGTAGACATGTCATAAGTCTCCTATGTCACAGCTGTTGGTGTGCTGTTACTGGCTGTCAGGTGGAGCTGCAGCCTCCCCTATGTCACAACTGTTGTTCTGCTGCTACTGCTACTTTGGCTACTCAGAAGCCGTGACAGCTAGGCTGGAACAGGAGACAATAACCTCCACTTTCTGCGCTTCCTTGCACCTGCTGGTGATTCACAAGCAACGGCTCTGATTCACCCTTGCAAACTTACTCAACCATGTCATTTGGTCCTGGGGCCACCTCCGGTGATTCAGGGATGCATAAGGTGTGGTGCACAGCTCTAGGATTGAGCCTCCGCTGCAGCCAGCCCCCAGCCCTGTACACTTGTGATCCCAGCACCTGCTTGTCAGCCAGTCTGTCCATCAAGATGCGGTAGATGTACACTGTGTCATGCTGCTGGCCGCGACGGCATATGCGCTGGGCAGCCTGTAAGTCAAGTTGGGGGTTGTAATCCAGCTGTGCTTGTATCAGCACATTCACATGCTTCTGCAGGGCAGCATGAGACACACACCGCAAGTTAATCACTGCAGCAGCAAATTGTATTAACTGCGGGGGAGGGGGGAGGGGGGAGGACTTGCAGTACGCACAAAGCAAGAAAATGAACAAGCAAGCAAGCAAACTTGAAGCCTTTTTCACAGCCTAAATGCAAACAGCACTTTCAGTGAAGAGTGAGAAGTGTATTCGTTGATTGTCCCCTGCATCCTTGGTTGTGGGAGGTTGTAACTGAATGGCTGTCACTATTGCTTGACAGTTCAAATGCTCACTGCGGCTCGTGTGTACATGCATGAAACATATGAGTCATGCATTCTGTTAGTCAGTCCATCAGGGTTTTTGTTTCGAACTTCGCACCTGTATGCCGTCCCAGCCCTCGCTCATCACTGTTGTCTGCCCTAGCAAAACTGGCATGGTGGACTGTTTCAGCTCTGCTTCTTCCACTGCTGCCAAGAAGCTGCTGACTTCCTTCTCTTGGTCTTTACCCCCCATGACCTGGAACACCTGGCGGGCGCCACGCCGTTCATCGCCATTCACCCAGCCCGTGGAGAATAACCTCTTTAGGTGGTCGGCCATCTCAACTTGCGTGTACGTCACCATGATGCAGCTGTCTGGGTGCTCGTAATTTGCCAGGTTGACAATATACAGGGCCTTGCCCGGTGCAAACATGCCCATGCTATGCGTCAAGACTGCGCTCTTTGCTGCATCCAGGTCCACTGCCATGGTGCCCACATAAGCTGCGCCGTGAGCAGCTGATTAGAAGGAGCAGGTGAGGAGGACAAGGCAGTGCAAGGCAGTGTGGTGTGTGGTCAGGTGGAAACTGCGTTCCGCATTAAAAGCATGTTGGTGCACACTGAAGAACACTCCTAAGAGTGGCATGGCTGTGTGAGACCAAGAAACAGCAGCATGCATTTGTGTGATGGTGGTCTCACAGCATTATGGAACAATGTTACATCGCAAATTGACCCCTCCAAGGGGCACCCACTTGATTACACTAATGCCATTGTGCTGGTGGCATGCCCAGCATCAACTGTGTATGTATGCGCTTGTCTCATAGCATAACTTCAGTATCTTGCAGCCGCTGCTGGCCACCTCCGCCACCGTAACAGCAGCAGGCATCAACAAAAACACAAAATAGCAAGAGCTTGGACAACAACAGACAGTGGCAAAAGCTATTGACTGCAAGTACTCACCTTCATCAGTGGTGGAGCCCACAAGGTGGTCCTGCGCCCATTTCTCAACCACAACCCTGAGTGGCTCTACATCTTGGGGTTTCACACCTGCAGGTTTGAATTGTGGCTGTGCTATCTTGCGGCTGCTGGCTGTTGGGAGGTCTTTGGCAGCCGTGTTGACAAATACCCCTCTGTCCATGGCATGGGCATGGTGCAGGTTGCTGCTATAGGCCTTGTACATCACAATTTCTTCAGGTGACTCATAGCGCAGCACATGCAGCTCACTGTGCACCTTAAACGTTAGGATCCCGTCTGGGAGTTGGGCCCTGTAGTACCAATCTGTGAACTTCACAGGCCCTTCCTCTGGCACCACCTCCAGCAGCTGCTCCAGTGACCAGCTTTCCACATCAGCATCACCCATCACAAATGCCAGTGGCCTAAGCACATCTGTGTACCTGTTAAAGAAAGAAAAGTTGCAGAAACTGATTCACATGGTGCCAAAGAGTCTAGCAATGCACCATCCATGTGAACTTGACTGCCACTTGAGCACAATGTATGTTGTGCCAGCAACAACAGTCCCTTTTGCTGTATGCCAATCAAGCAGCAGAGTATGCAGTCCCAAGCACTATAAAGCTGACATAGATCAAAGCTTGAGGCACTAAACCTGTCTGCTGCAGTACACAATATGATACTGTAGCATCAATGAGTGTTTCTAGAACCAGCACAGGAAGCTTACTTACTCTTTGTGGTAGATGGAGCCTGTCATGGCAAAGCGCAGCTTGGCAGTTGTTGTTCCTGGCGACTCAAAAACAGACTCTATGCTGCTGTAGTTGTTGTTGCCATCCTTGAGAGCATGCACCTCGTCTGCACATGGCATACAGCAAAACTTTGTGTTGGCAGCAGTGTGGTGTTATGCATGTGCGCGGTGCACAGATACAAAGCGCTGGTATGCAGCATGCTGGCGGTGGTGCAACTCCGCATAACGTGTGTGAGCAGTATCTGTAACTAGGCACACCCCAGAGGCTCTGGCAAGCAACACGCACCCATGATCACCAGCTCAAAGCCCAAGCCACGCGGCGCATTGCCGAACCCTGTGTAATTCACCAGAGCAATGGATTCCTCCTGCAGTACTAGTGAAGCTGCCGCATCTGCTTGGGTAAGGTCAATAATTTGACGGTTTGCTTGGCCAGGAATGAGTGCAAGTACATCCTGGACTTCTGCCTTGAGCTTGGCGAGGATGCCTGTCTTGCCGCCCTTGGTGACCCACAGGGTCTTCATACCAGTCATTACGATGATGCAGAGGGCTATGATCGTCTTGCCAAACCCACACTCCAGGACGAGAAGGGCACCAGAGATGCAGCCGTGCTGCAGGCCATGCAGTGCACGGGTGTACGCGTATTCCAGAACGTTTCGTTGTGAGGGATCAAGTCTGTATCCAACGGCGTTCTCAACAGCGCTGCAGACTTCCTCTAGTGAAAGGATTCTCATGTCCGGCATGGTTGGGTCCGTAGGTTACGCTCTTGAAAGGCCATGAAACCTCTAGCAACTGATCATAACAGTAAAACGTATATTTCGACATCTGAGGCTGATCTGTGTTACAGAAACCGAAGCGGTGCAGACAACTCCCTCATTTCCTCGTCCAACTCCCAGACGTAGTGCCAGTATGCTTCAATAATTTTGATCATGCTCTCTAAAGTCATCTATGACGCTTGTTCTTTCCAGATGTGCCCCCACAGTGCGTTGTAAGGTTTCCCTCCACCAGTCGTGAGCACACACAGACTGCCCGAACGTCTTTTGCCAACTGCTATGGAGCTAGAAGACACTGATTGCGAAGCAAATCGGCGCAAGTTCAATCATTAGGTCGGTATCGTTCGTGATCGCCCTGAACGATACCAAAGGACCCCCAGGATGGAAGGTGGTGGGGCCCTTCGCAAGGATGAAAAACGATCTGAAGGACAAGAAGAAATCAAAAAACTTCTGTGGAGTGCTGCCAGATTTACAGACAAAGGATGGCACGTGGAAGGTGCCAAGCTTCAGGCATCTACTGGAGCATGCTCTGCAGGACCCAGAGCTGCTTGGTAGGTGCCCACAAGATGACAGCCTAATTTGGATTTTTGGCAGAAGATCCTGATGGTAGAGGATCCCAAACTCCTGCCCTTCATGCTGACAGTCATGCAACTTTGCTGGTATGCTGTTCCTACACACTGTGCCAATTCCAAATGTGTAGTATACCTTGTGTGCCGCACACAGGGGCCCTGTCAGGGGGTGCAACAACAGTTTTCAAGGCCAGCATGATGTTTATGCGTACTAGACGGAAAATTTGTGTATGGCTTTGCATCCTTGCATCTTGTTTACGCCACATATCTGCTGCTTCAATTTGCCGTGCAGGCGCAGTACCACCGCCACCACCAGGGTCCAAAAGACAGCAGCTAGGCCGTAGTATGCTGGAGAACTGGGTGCTGGCATATGAGACAGCTGATCTGATTGAAGACCTGACAGGCGAACAGCCTTACCACTATCTTGTGGCTGCTGGCCTCAGCAAGGCCACCAAAGCCAGCACAGAGCAACTGCAGGAGGCCTACAAGCTTGTTGTTGAAGCCATCGCCTGTAACCCCGGCGCTGACAAGGCAGCTGTGACAACTAGGGCCCTCAGTATGGTTGGCATTCAGCGGTCCATGCGCGGTGCCGCTGTGGCAGCTCACAAGCGCAAGCGTGCGGAGGGGGATGCTGGCCAGCAGGATGAAGATGCAAATGATGCAGCTGCTGATCAGGTGAGCACTGGTTGTCACAGCGTGGGCCACAGGAAATGCCTGCGAGCACATGAATTCAGATCATCAGCACAAAGCTGGCAGGGTGTGGGTGGGTGTGACCAACATGTTCGCTGCCGGATAGTGAGGGTATGTAGCATCAAGTTGGTTAGCTGTGGTGCACAACCATCCTTGCGTGAATGCCAAGTGCAAATTAACATTGTGAAGCAAGCACTACTTGTTGCATGGGCCAGCTGGTGGATAGTGCTTGACAATAAGTGCAGTTCAACATAACTCGAAGCTGTATCCAACATGTGCAGTTTTTGAGTATCTGTGGCAATCATGGTTTTGTAGTGCTGGTCAATACTCAAAGTTTTGCCTGCTGCATGCTGCTTCAACTGCCACAGGGCGCTGGCTATGAAGGCATGGGTGAGGATGAAGCATTTGGCACTGCTGTGGCAGGTCCCAAGCATATGCGTGCGGAGGGGGACAACGACCAGCAGGATGAAGATGAAGAGGCTCAGGTGAGTACTACCAGTTGTCAACCAGTTG
>CADDIJ020002270.1:0-25216 GCA_902809745.2 Tetradesmus lagerheimii | reverse complement strand
GCTGCTGCTGCTGCTGCCGCTGCTGCTGCCGCTGCTGCTGCCGCTGCTGCTGCCGCTGCTGCTGCCGCTGCTGCTGCCGCTGCTGCTGCCGCTGCTGCCCAACGTCATCATCTTCGTAGTCTAGCTGGTGTGCACCACATTCTACCTGCCGCTGCCGCTTTCGGCCTATCTGCTGCTGCTGCTGCTGCTGCTGCTGATGATGATGATGATGATGATGTGACCAGACTTGAACCACAGGTGTCAGCACCACCGGTGATGACAGCTCGTGCTGCAGCTGCTGCAGGGTTTGATGCCCGGGCAGTTGCATTGGCGTGCATGTGCCAGGGGCCTGCATGCTGCTGCTGATTTTGCTGCTACTCTGCTGCTGCTGCTGCTGGTGGTGTGAGCTATCTGCGCGTTGACGTATCAGGTGCTGCAGTGCTGCTTGCAGCTGGGTGATGCAGCTGCTGATTAGCTTGGGGTCTTTGTGGAAGTCCTTTGCTAGGTGCACCCACATCTGCAGCAGCAGCAACAGCAATAGACACATGTAATGGCAGAGGAAGCAAGCAGTCAGCGGTACCTTGGGTCTCGTGCTGTTTCACATGCAGACGCTGGAAAAAGAAGGCTGCCTGGCAGGAGATAACATGCACATGTGACACCACTCTTCTGCGTGGTTACGTTGCGCACATCGCATCACGTCCAATGTTTGCTTTGTTGCAACACGTGTCAGCGGGATTACCTGCTTGGTTGCAACACATGTCAGTGACAACTTCACACCAGTCACACATCTGCTTGAATGTTTCAGTGGGCACAGTTCACACATCTGCGTGATTGTTTTAGGAGGCACAACGCCATCACGTCAAACCCACCAGGCGCTTGGAGAACTGCACTGGCCGCTGTAGGCTTCATATGCTGTCAGATGCTGCAACCGGCTGCTGAGGTGGCCAAAATCCTGCAATAAATTACACTGTGTGAAGTTTTTAGAAATGCTGCACCCAACCAGGAGTTGGACCTCAATCACAAGCCTACGAGAAGCTGATAGCGGGCAGAAGCCATGCTATGCATGTTTTGAACTACTGCGCCACAAGCATGTTTTAAATGACAGCGCCACAAGCCTGAGTCCACTCAGTCAAGCCAACCCCCTGCAACACTGGCAGACAGAAACCGGTGTGGTCTTGCTGATTCAGCAGCACTCACCCAGCCAGTCACGTCCTGCTCAGCTGCCATGGGGTAGTAGTTCCCCTCGTTTGCGCGTATTTTTTTCTCATGTACACAGATTTCTAATGCAGACACATAGAAACACAGAAAAACAGTACCAAGCCAACAGCACTCACCCAGCCAATGACATCCAGCTCAGCAGCCATGAATACTAGTCCCCCATGCTGCGCGTGCAGCCTCATGCCCACACATTTCTACTGTATAATAGTTGTATAATAGCTGCAAACATAATGGAGCGGTGCTCCCTCTTTCTTCCGCCCCGGAGGGGGGGGGCGCGGGGCCGATGGCGTTAACGCTATGGCTTGATCTGGTAATTTGATGATGATGATGATGATGATGATGATGATGATGACATCTCTACTGCAAAGACAACAACCTGTCCAAGCCAACAACGCTCACCCAGCCAGTGACGTCCAGTTCCGCTGCCATTGGATAGTAGTCCCACCCATCTGCACGTGCAAGGATTGACGCAGCCTGCTGCAATACCAACAACCACTCCAAGCCTATACCACTCACATGCAGTTTCATGTACACACATTTCTAAAACTAAAACGAACAGTCCCAAGCCAACAACACTCACCCAGCCAGTCACTTCTAGCTCAGCAGCCATTGGGTAGTAGTCCCCCTCGTTTGCGCGTGCAAGGATTGACGCAGCCTGCTGCAGGCTGGGGTCGCTGCTGCTGCAGTGCTGCTTCAGCAGCTCCCGTTGACGCCTGATGCAGCCCAGCAGGCCATCATCCAGCGTCAAGAATGGGCTAGGACTGCAGACGAAGGATATTCAGGCATGATACCGGTCAATCTCAAACGCACCAATCATTACATCAATGCAGCCCAGCAACACGTCATCCAGCGTCAAGAATGAGCTAAGACTGCAGACAATGATATTCAGGCACAATACCGGTCAGTGTACAACGCATTACTAAGTGCATGAAGTTATTGAAGGCATGCATGCTTGATGCTGCCCAGCAGGCTGTTGTCCAGTGTCAGTTGAAACACCAAACCCTCAACCCCGCACTACCACAGTTACTCACCTGCTTGCGAGCTCGTGTATCCGCAGCACATGCTTTGCTGCGAACAGCGCATCAGCCACCATGCATTCCACAGCCTTGACGTGCTGATGCTGGTAGACGTGCTCGTGCATGTGAGCCCGTGCTTCAAACTGCGCTGCCAGCACAGCCTGTGCTGACTCAGCGTAGCAGATTGTGGGGGCCCCTTCAACTGACAACACCTGTGCAGCAGCAAGCAGGACACCACACGACATATAAAACATAAGAACAAATGAAAATAAAATATTTGTTGTTGCCTGAATCAATCCTGACAGGAGAATTGTTGAAGATGCCAATTCTAAATATCTTCAGAAGTTCTGCAAGCACTGCCTGTGCTAACTTGGCGTAGCAGAGTGTGGGGGCTCCTTCCACTGACACAACCTGCGCAGCAGCAAGCAGGACATGAAAGTTGCTTCTCACCGCGATGCCCAACATCGTGCAGCAGGCCTGAGGAATGGAACAAACAAAGACGTGGCTGAAATAACAAGGCTGAAATCATGAAGACGTGGCTGAAGGGGCCATGCCCCACGTCATGCAGCAGGCCTGCAATAATCAGTCAATCAAATAGACAATCAAACTTTTTTAGCAAGAGGGGGCAACCATACCAGCCGACCAGATGGCTGAAGGGGCCATGGCCCACGTCATGCAGCAGGCCTGAAATCAATCAGCCAATCAATTGAACGCAAATGCAGCAAGAGGGGGCGACCATATGGAAGGTGGACTCCCAAACCACCAGGGGTGGGTCCCCATCCAGTCAGCCAGATGGCTGAAGGGGCCATGCCCCGCGTCATGCCCCAGGCCCGCAGGCAAGGAAGTATCAAAAGCGTGGCTCAAATAACAAAGATGTGGCCATGGGCCACGTCATGCAGCAGGCCTGCAATCAGCCAGACGTTTTCTCAGCAGGAGGAGCAACCATAGCAGCTCAGCTAGCCGGCCAGATGGCTGAAAGGGCTGTGGCCCACGTCATGTAGCAGGCCTGCAGGCATCAAACTAACATGTTGATTACACGTCAGTGACAAAAGATGCAACATTGTGCTGTCAAAATCAATATTGGTATGCCTTACATGCAGTGAACGCATCCTGCTCTTGGTTATATCATTAGGTGTGCAATGCCACTGCAATCGCATGCAGTGCAACAGGTTTGGGCCAGCATGCAACAGACCCTTGCGGCTCCAAACAACACTCAAACACAAGCATTGCCGTCAGGAGTTTATTGATAGCGTCTGAGCAGTGCTCACCAGCCACTTCCAGCAGCATCAGGTCTTTAAGTGTTACATCTGTGGCCCCCTTCCTGTGCACTGCACAGCTGAGCTGCAACCCACGCTCCACTGCCACGGCAGTGTTCATGCGTTGACTGAAATACCCACAGCTTTTGCAACTCCACACAAGCACGTCGACGTCAGGAGTTCTGTGAACAGTGCTCACCAGCCACTCCCAGCAGCATCAGGTCTTCGGGTGTCACATCTGTTGCCCCGTTCCTGTGCAGCTGCAAGCCGCACTCCACTGCTAAGTGTGCCACCCCAAGGGAGTGCTGCCGCCTTGTGTGAAATGCACCGGGAAAAGCCCAGTTGGCACAGCCAAGCTGCTTTAAGCTGTCCATGCGACGGACTGCAGCAGCAGCAGCAGCAGCAGCAGCAAAACAGGCACTGATGTGAGCAGCTCCTGGGAAGCGCAAGTTGGCACAGCCTAGCTGCTTCAGGCTGTCCATGCGACGGACTGCAGCAGCAACAGCAGCAAGTCTCTTACGAGGGTGAAGATGTCCTACTGTGCCACCAGTCACTTGGTGACGTCTCCAGCAGCCGGCTGGTCCATTCAAAGGCAACCCTCTTACAAACATCATCTGGCTATGCTATCACTTATGGCCGGGTATGTAGCAGCTGGCTAGTCCATTCACCAACAACTGCATCACTTCGGAGGCACAGACACACCTCTTCAGAAGCAACACTTTCTGTCTATTTGATCATTTACATGGGCGGGTATGCAGCAGCTGGCTAGTCCTTTCACCAACAACTGCATCACTTCAAAGCCACAGGCACACCTCTGCCGAAGCAACACTTTCTGTCTAATGGATCATTCACATGCCCAGGTAGGCAGCAGCTGGCCAGTCATTGAGCAAAGAACTGCATCACTTCAAGGCACATCATCATCATCACGGCACAGACTAAGCTTTCACAAAGCAGTATCCCCTGGCTAAGCTGTCACTTACATGGCTGGGTGGTCAGCAGCTGGCTGGTAAATTCACCAACTGCATCACGGACAAACCTCTGCCGCAACAACACTTTCTGGCTATGTGACCACTTACATGGCCGGGTATGCAGCAGCTGGCTACTCCATTCGTCAATTGCCACTTCTCCATGTGTTCATCAGCAAAAACGCTGGCCCCAGATTCTCTATCCTTGCGCCTGCTGCTGTACTCTGGGACAGACAGGGCCTGCAGCTGGTCCAGTACGTCCCCCATGCTGCTGCTGCTGCTGCTTCTGGTGGTGGTGGCGGTGGTGCTGGCAGTGGTGCTAGCCTATTTATAGCTGTGTTGCCCTGCATTGCAATAAGGAAGAATGCACCATGGCACCAGGACCTCAAAGCAAGTCATTGGTGGAAATGCAGAAGCAGGGTGCAGCGTGCAGCAACTGCCTGTGTAAGGATACTCTGGCGTACTCGTAGCATTCAGTGCGCGTGCCTTGCCGTTGTGCTTCTGTTGCTGCAACGTATAAGGCTGCTGAGCACCACATCCAGGTGCACGACTACACGGACGCATTCAGAAATGCGGCGACTTCTCTACGCTGCTGCACACAGCTGCAAACCAGCAGCACAGTACTAGTACTGCTGCTGCTGCTGCTGCTGCTGGTGTAGGTCATCAGGCCAGGGCTCAGACAGCTACGAGGCTGACTGCACATACCTTTCACAAAGAAACGCAGCAAGTAGCCAGGCGAACGCCGCGCAGAGCGTAGGCTAGCGTACAATACAAGTGCCAGCAGAGGTATGCTACTGCACTGCACCTAGTTGAGCTCAGGCTTCGGCGTATGCAGATTTCAAAAATCCGACTGCAAGAAATGTTCTGGCTATTCCAGTGCCCTGCACTAGTGCCAGCTTCTGCCGGCGTACAGAGGATCTTTGCAAGTTTCCGGTACGAAGCGACAACGAGCACACTATTTACAACCTTTTTTTGTATCATAATCAACTTCATCCTGCAACACTGCGTCTGCAGCAAGAAAGTATGCACGCTCACAGGTTAGTCAGCGTCTTTCGAACTGCCGATTCTCCTCTGCAACAGGGTCGCCTGGTACAACAGCAGCGGTGACGCATATTCTCCTTGCGATGATGCTATAATGTGTTAGCATCATCGCAAGGAGAGTTGTTCAGGTTCCGAGGCATGCGGCCCGCAAGTGCTGGCGGCCAGCACTTGTCCAGCGTTTGAATGCAGAAACAATTGGAGACACTGACTCTTTGGAAGTGAGCATGTTGCAGCGCTGCATTTGAGCGTTCTGAAACGGTGCCACCATGACCGGGGTTGTTTGGACGATTCAAGGTCACCTGCAAGTTGCACATGTTACAAGTTACAAGTCCTACGCATCAGAAGCAGGGCTTTGGCCTGCCTGAGCCTATGCTCCTCCGTGCGTAAATTAGAGAAATACAGGAGCGGGTCCTAATAGGGCCCGAGAGTTCTATAGTGAGAACTCAAACCCGTTCTACTACGCGTTGACACAAGAAAACCAGGATATGACTTCAGAGGACCTCCAATGCCAGGCATCCTGGAACAGGGTGTCCCCGGGGTCGGCAATGCCTGCCAGGCCGCGCGGGAGTTGCACATGGTACTACCGTGACGTTACGTAATGTCATACCTTGAACATCCAAACTGTGAAACCAGATCTAGGATTCAACTGAGCTACAACTCAGATACATGGCGGGAAGGACACACGAATTTGGCCGTGCGGACGCACGCAATGCTCCCACAGCATGGCATGCTGAAGCTCAGCACCGTGTTCAGCACCGGGTGGCAGTGCAAACTGGGCCAGTTCACATTTTGCAAGTTACATGCGAGCCAATTCACATACGCAAACCCACACATGCACATACACAAGACGGGATCTCATGAGATGGTGTCAGCAGCAGCCAGGATCACCAGTCTGACTAACAAGGCGCTAAAAGCACAACACCCAACACCCCCAAAGGCGCCGCACCACCCTAGTTTACACAGAAGAGCATACATTGGTGCAAGAGCATTCATCACACATGTGACACAGCACCCAACACGCTAGTGAGCACACAGACGAACTGCCCTCGCAGTAATAAGGAAAATTGTTGCATGACGTTGCAGTACTGCCTCATCGTGGACGCATAGCAAATGCAGGTGATCAGCGCTGTCTTGCGCTGCATTGTGCCTGTATATGGCCAGGATATGCTCTACCGACGATACTGCTACAACAGAGTTTGAACAACAACCTGAGACCACAGCAAGCAACTTGCTGTTGAGACCACAGCAAGCAACTTGCTGTTGAGACCACAGCAAGCAACTTGCTGTTGAGACCACAGCAAGCAACTTGCTGTTGAGACCACAGCAAGCAACTTGCTGTTGAGACCACAGCAAGCAACTTGCTGTTGAGACCACAGCAAGCAACTTGCTGTTGAGACCACAGCAAGCAACTTGCTGTTGAGACCACAGCAAGCAACTTGCTGTTGAGACCACAGCAAGCAACTTGCTGTTGAGACCACAGCAAGCAACTTGCTGTTGAGACCACAGCAAGCAACTTGCTGTTGAGACCACAGCAAGCAACTTGCTGTTGAGACCACAGCAAGCAACTTGCTGTTGAACATGTGGCCGGATGATATGTGGCGACGCGGCACATCGCTGCACACCTGCAGCATGCAGCGACATGATGCCTGCCACGCTGCTGCTGCCGTCGCTGCTGCCGTGGAAGCAACGCCCTGCATGCTGGACGTAACCTAGCGCCGGGTGTGCACCTGGCTCCGTCATCAACTTCCTGAGCGTGTTTGCTTGCTGCTGCTGCTGCTCCTGCAGCTGCTGCAACTGACTCGTGTGCTGCAAGTGCTGCCGCCAGCACCCTTGGTGCTACCGATAGGCAACACAGGAGCTGGTCCTGCACAACTGCAAATTTTGCTGATGTGCTAGTGTTGGCAGGTTCTCCTGCATCGTTGCCTTTGGTATCAAGGCAGTCCTTCTGTAGCTGCTGCTGCTGCTGCCGCATAACACCAACACCACTATGTGCCGGCTGCATGCACAAGCAGCCTGCAGCACCTGGCAGTGCGAGCCTGACATTTTCTTCTGCTGCCAGTGCACAGCAGTGTACCCTGCATGCACATGCATCTAGCAACGGTTGGCCCTGCTAGCCTGGCCTGTCAAACACTGCTGCTGCAGTGCACAGCAGCGCACCTTGCATGCACCTGCAGCCTGCAGCAGCTGCCACTGCTGGCACTCGCAGGCACCTTCTGCTGCCATTGCTAGCTTCACCTCCAATCCTGCTACTGCTGCTAGTGCTGCTGCTGCCGCCAGCGCGCACCAGGCCCCACAGTGCTGCAGCAGCAGTGCAGCCTGCCTGCCCAAGCAGGCCACTGCTGCTGGCAGGAGCTGCTGTTGCACCTGTATATGCCAACAATGCTAGCCCCAGCCCAAAACCACTGCTTGTGCAGCATGCAGCCCCTGGCACCACTGCTGCTGCTCAAAGGTGCATGCCAGCCCAGGTTGACTGCTGCATGGTGTGCGCAGCTTGCAGCAGCTGCCGCTGCTGGGAAGCCGCACCTGCTGCATGCTGCACTTGCATTAGCTGCTGCTGCTGCAAAACCATCAGCTGCCACCGCTGCTGCCGCTTCCAGTGCACGCCAGCCCAGATTGATTGCTGCATGGTGAGCGCAGCCTGCAGCACTTGCAGCTGGAGCAACTCTAACTGCTGCATGCTACACATGCGTCAGCTGCTGCTGTTGCTGCAAAACCATTAGCTGCCAGTAGCATCACAAAGTGACGCCAAACACTGCTCCTGCAGCCCACTGCTGCTGCCACTGCTGTCAACAGTGCTGCTGACACTGCTGCTGGCAGGCGTTGACTGCTGCATGATATGCATAGCTGACGCTGCTTGCAGCCTACATGTGCGTCCACACTCCAGCTTAGCAGGTTCTGCTGTTGCTTCCACTGACAGCAGCACTGTCACAGCGCCAGCCCAAACACTGTGGTTATGCAGTACATTGTTTTGTTCTCCCAGCGCACTGTCCGGCTGCCGTCTGTTGTGTTGTCCCAGTAGCAGGATGCAGCTGTGTGCAGGCCGGCACCTGCGTCATTGAAAAGGTACACAGCGTGACTGCATGTGCGCGCATGGATGCAACAGGTGCTGCAACATGAGCTGTCAACACCACCTGCACATGATGGGCATCTGCTTGCTTACAGATTATATGTCAGTCAATGCACCGTTTGATGGTGCGTGCTGACCAAATTCAGCAGCTGTACATGTTTTGAATGGTGCTGCACCCAGATGGGTGATTGCCGCTGCTACTGCTGTTGCAAAGGTCTGCTGACGCTGCTGCAAGTGCCCTGCTGTTGACCCATGCAGCCCTTTTGCAATGCTACCACTGCTGCTGTCTGCTGTGCAGCGGCTACTGCAGTGGCAGTGCTACTACTGCTACCACTGTATGCTTTGGCTGCGCACCTGTTTTCTGCATGATGATGCAGGTTACGACGTATTTGTATGGCTTGTTTAGGCCTGTGAGCCGTTTCATGCAGCCCTCAAGGCAGGCAGAGGTCCACTGGCTAACCTGCACGTGCAACACAAACAGAGACACAAACCTGCTGTGCAGATACCACCTCAAGCACTGAAGAATGAATTCCGGACTCTGCATAAGTAAGGCTGTGTGTGACTGCACTGCTGTCTTGTGGTATGTGCAGTGCTGGGTTGGCAGTCTTGAGATGCGCTGGTCAGCATGCTGGCGTCAACGTGCACAGCGGCAGGTGTTATGATGGCAAGCTCGCACATACAAGCACCTGCATCTGCTGATAGTGATGTTTGGATATCTGATAAGGAAACTATGACTGATTGGTAAAGCACAGCAAAGCGCCCTGCTGCTGTGCTGCTTGCTGATGCTTGACAGCGTAGGCTTACCTTCTGTTCGCTGTACTGCTGGTTCTGCAGGACGCTGTCTATGCTCTCCTTGATGATGTTGCTGACATCATCTGGTGCAAATCCAACCTGTGCATGTTCAGCAAGCAAAGCATCTAGGTTACGGTTTGTGCCAACAGACGTCACTGCTGTTGCCCGCCCAGTGCTCTGCTGTCAATTTGCTCGCCTCGTCAACGTTGGCCCCTTGCTCCATCTATGAAGGTTTTCAGCTGTACAACCACAGCTGAATACGGTCGCGAAACAGTCGTCCGAGTCAGTAGAGATGTAGCCGAGAATGCGCACCAGCGTCAACTTGACCGTCTCATAATTTAGCGGCTCATAAGGACTTGGATGCCGGTTCCCTTTGTCATGTGATGCCTGATGCGTGCTGCCAGGGTGACGTGCTGCGGGCTGTCAGTACTTTGAACATGACTGTTGTTCGGGGTGCAGCTGTGTGCAGGCTGTTTCCAGAGAAACAAAGCTCATCAATCCCTTCACAACTTTCGTTGACCTGGAAGCTGTTGGTATGCTTTCGTGCACGCGTCTGAGCTACCGACAGTTCAGGAGTCATGGCTGCTACTGCTGCCACCTGCCACAGATGCATGCCATGCAGTTCAACCCAGCACATGCCTGCATCAGCACAGACAGCTCCTCACTTGCTACCGCGTGCCTGCACAACCTTCAGCAGCTGTAAGCACCACGCTGTTGTCTGCAGTAGCCTGCGCGTTGCAGGCATAGGAACCAGCACTCAGCATGCTAGACGCAAAGCAGCAGCTGTCGTAGCAGCAGCCAGCACATCAGCAGCAGCTATTGGAAAACGCAGCAACAGCAGCAGAAGCGAAAGCAGCAAGCAGGCATCCCAGGACAGCAGCAACTGGCAGCAGCTGCTACTGCAGTGCTTGCAGGAACCCCAGCAGCTGCAGCGGCTCACTTTGAAAGCGAAAATAACAACAAAGCCGGAGCAGCAAGTGGCGAATGTCGCTGACAAACCCGCAGCAAGCTCCAGCAGCAGCAGCAGTGATGTAGGCAGCAGCAGCAGCAACAGCAGCAGTGCCATGGGTGCTGCTGCCGCAGCAGCAATAGCAGCTGGTGGCATGCCTTTCAAGCAGCTGACTGTGCGGCCTGTTATGCTCAAGGGCAAGCTGCTGCTGCAGATGTCCCTGCTGGACTCCCGCCAGGTGCGGCTATGTATTGAATATGCGTTCAGTACTTGGGTATCCTTATGCGCCCGGCAAATGTGAACCTGTGGAGTGCCAGCATCAGCAGTAGCACAGCATCTGCCACTTGTGCGCAAGGCACTGCATGATGGTGCATCGGCAGCGGTAAGTTGCTGGTGCCAATGTCATTTCTGGACTCCCTTTTCATCACCTGCAGGACACCACCAAGAACTACAGCCCGCAAGAGGCAGCAGAGCAGCTGCAGCAGCTGCTGCGCCTGCCCTGGAGCAGCGGCTCGCTGCAAACCCTAACCGCCACAACCAACATCCAGATCTCGCGAAAGGGCAAGGCGCTGCTGCAAACGCAGCCCAACCATGCAGCAGCAGCAGGGAGTGCGGCTAGTGCAACTAGCCTAACAAACTCCGGCAGCAGCAGCAGCAGAGGGCTTGCGCCAGCAGCAGCAGCAGCAGCAGGTGATGCTGCTGGTGGGGGTCTCATCTCGCTGCAGCATGATAGGGCGAAGGCGTTGCCCATCAACGGCAGCATACCGGACCCCTTCCTGCAGAGGATTGGCCTGCAGACAGCAGACGGACGCGTCAAGGCATCCATGCAGGTATGGTGCGACGTTGCGGCTGCGCTAGTGGCTGTGGTGTCTGGTGCATTTGGTGCAGTGAGGATCGGCCTGCAGATGGCAGACGGACGCATCAAGGTGTCAATGCAGGTAAGTGTGACTGATGTGACCTTGCATTGTGACAGGTGTGACCTTGCGTCGTGGCAGGCGTGACCTTTCATTGTCGCAGGTGTGGCAGGTGTGACCTGGCATTGTGTGAGTGATGGCGATGTGGTGTACCACTGCACAGGGGCATCCATGCAGGTATGTGGTATGGTGTGGTGGGGAACTGCAATCGGTTTCACAGTGTTGGGATATTCAGTGCGTATGATGTGTACGAGTATCATGTGCCAAACATTGTCCTCAAGCTGCTCTTTCAGTGAAACCATTTCTGTATTTGTGCTAATGCTGCTGATGCTGCAGGCGGCATAACGCAATGACTTCTCGAAGTTGTTCATATAC
The DNA here is from genome assembly GCA_902809745.2 of Tetradesmus lagerheimii. Classification (NCBI taxonomy): domain Eukaryota; kingdom Viridiplantae; phylum Chlorophyta; class Chlorophyceae; order Sphaeropleales; family Scenedesmaceae; genus Tetradesmus; species Tetradesmus lagerheimii. The sequence continues at coordinate 13,644 of CADDIJ020002270.1, read as the reverse complement.
AACTGCCAGCTGCTGCTGCTGCTGCAGGCCAAGTTCACTCAGATCAATGAGTTCCTCAAGCTGCTCATCCGAAGGAGTTACCTTAGGTTTTTTGCTGATGGCGATTGTGTGCTGCCGCTGCTGATGCCGCTGCTGCTGCTGCTGCTGCTGCTGCGCCATTGCTGCCCCTGCAGGCCAAGTTCACTCAGATCAACGAATTCCTCAAGCTGCTCATTCACACAGGACAGCTGGAGCACATGGGCCAGCAGCAGCAGCAGCATGGCGTCAGCAGCAGCAGCAGCGCAGTACATGTGCTGGACTGTGGCTGCGGCTCATCCCATCTTACTTTCGGCACGCTGCACTATCTGCACAATGTGCGGGGTCTGCCGCTACAGCTCACAGGAATAGACACCAACGCAGCGCTCATGCAACGTAGCAATCGCTATTGCGCTGATTTAGGCATATCTGATATGGCAGAGTTCCACACCGCGGCGATTCGCAGCTACAGTCCTGAAACAGCACCAGACATCGTGTTAGCGCTGCACGCGTGCGATACAGCGACAGATGAGGCGCTAGCGCTTGGTGTACGGTTACAAACGGATGTTATTATGTCAGTTCCGTGCTGTCAGAAGGATCTGCATAAGCAGCAGGCGGCGGCGCAGCAGCAGCAGCGGCAGGTGCAGCGGCGGCCTGGCAGCAGCAGCTGGCGGAGTGACAGCGAGGCTAGCAGCAGCAGCAGCAGTGGTGAGCTGTTTGATCCGCTGCTGAGTCATGGCATCCTGCGGCAGCGGATGCTGGACTTGCTTACTGACGGCTTCAGAGCACAGCTGCTGCAGCTGGCTGGCTACAGGTACGTGCAACTGTTATGTTATGTTATGGCATGGCATGTTATGGCATGTTACGTACTCATCGAGGCATCGTATCTGTCTGGCGGCAAGAGCTTACGTGCGTGGCTAGGAGAAACGCGCTTACTGCTTGTTGAAGATCCTCCGTGCCCCGGAGCATTGTTACATTTCACCCTGCTTTGTGTTACGCTGAAATTTGCTTGCTTCTCTCCTGCAAGGAGGCTTGTGTGACGCCTGCGACCTGTCCCACATTTGCAGGACTGATGTGGTGAGATGTGTGTCTACAGAGCACACCCCGCACAACCTGCTTATCCGCGCAGTGTGGCCTGCAGAGCATGCAAAGATGATCTTCATGATGTTCATGCTGCGCTGTCTGCCTTTCTTTGTATCTCTGTCACTCTTTGCAGGACTGATGTGGTGGAGTTTGTGTCAACAGAGCACACCCCGCGCAACCTGCTCATCCGTGCAGTGCGCCAGCAGCGGCCGCTGCCAGCAGCTGAGCAGGCAAAACTCGCAGGGCAGTACGTTGCGCTAAAGCAGTATTGGGGCGTGACGCCACACCTGGAGAAGCTCATGAGAGAGGATGGCACACTGCCAGCAGCGCTGCAGTAGCACATTCGTTTGTTGTACCGAAGCTGCTTGTTAGTGTGGAGGCGCATGCCTGATGATCAAGCACAACCCCTGGCGTGTCATACTGTGTTTAGCAGCTGACTTGGAGTTGCATGCAGCCTGCAGGAGTTCCAATCTTGCTTGTAGCTGCATGTGGAGGGATGCATCGGCGGCGGTTTTTGATGTTTAACATCTGCAGTGGCTCATGGCTCGCATTGATGTGGCCTTTTCTGGTTTCTGGTGCTCTGGCGAGGTCTTTGGCACTGCAAACATGACAATTGATGGTCGCAGTCGCCGCAAGGGCGGCTGGTGGCCGAATTTGGGTTTTCTCCCTATCTTGCTCTTGTTTTGCAACTACCTGACTTGCAAGCCGGCTCGAACAAGTTGCGCGCCGTTTCGGCTCTGGAGGGAAAAGAGCCTGAGTTGTCCTCTTGGTGATGCATGCTGACCGGCCATCCGAGTTAAGCTGACTGAGAGATATGCTTTATTTACAGCAGCCGAGGTCCATGTTTAGGCGCGCCAAGTGAAATGGGCTGGCGCGCCATATCATTTGCAGTGGCCATTCTGCTAGTGTGCCAGCATGCTGCTTTTGGTCAACGGATACTGATCAAACACGATGCGGAATCTGCACGAGACATCGCCGAGCGGGGAGCAGCACAGGGACTCGCGCGAGTTCTTGCTTCGAAGGGCCTCACAGTCCTGGAACGATCAGCAGCAAGGCATGATGCGAGGCTAAATAACAATAAAACGAAGCAGCTGTTGGATGAGGTGCACAGCTGGCCTGGAGTGCAAGCGGCAGAGGAGGATCAGCCCAGGTGAGCAGCATGTGCTGCTGTCACATCAGCAGCAAGGAGTTGCAGTTGCATGCTGAACATGCACATGTGCTCACGCCATGCTCAGTCGCCATGCAGTACTTTACACTGCCCTATCACGTAAGCCTTAGCTCTGGCTGCATGATAAGCTAGCTACTTCTGACACTGTCGCTGCTGCTGCTGCTGTTCTGCTGACGCCAGGTACCTGCACCGCCCGCTGAAAGACAACCTGCTAGCAGCAACAGGCAGCAGCAGCGCATCTCAGCAGGCCAGCTACCTCGATGATTGCACAGGCAAAGACCTGCCTCTGTCACCACGCAACAGCACTCTGTTCCCAGAGTATGCGCCGTATGGCCTTGCGCAGATCCAGGCAGCAGCGAATAGCAGCAAGCTGCCATATCGGACAGATGATAAGGGTGTGCTGATATGTGTTATTGACTCGGGGCTGGACATCGGACATCCGGATATGAAGGTGCGACTTTCGGTGCAGTTGGAATGTGGAAGGGTTTGATTGTCATGGGTGGCAGAAGTGGAACCAGCGGCAGCAGCAGCAGCAAGAATAGAGGGGACGCTGCTGCAGCAGCAGCAGCAGCAGAACAATTGTAGACAAGCAAGTGATTGCCAGCGACCCAAGCAGCAGTAGACGTGGAGCCTTAACGAACGTGAAGTATTTTACAAGGACAGCAGCAGAAGCAGCAACGGTGTTGGCAGCAGCCACAGCAACGGTGTCAGCTGCAGGAGCAGCAAAATGCACAGCGCTTTTTTTGCCTCGACTGCAACGGCAGCGGCAGCAGCAACGCAGCAGCAGCAGCGGCAGCAGCAGCGGCAGCAGCAACAGTAATCGCAGCTTGGCAATGTCATCTTCTCCAATGCGCACGGCCGCGAAAATTTTTTACAGCCAGCCTGCCTGCCGATGATGCTTCCTTGTGCCTGAAGTTAGCAGCAGGAGCTCTGACCAATGCAGCTGCAACTGCAGCTGGTGGTCATGCAGCCTAGCAGCATATACGGCTGCAATTGGAGTATTCCATACTCCACAGTGAACATGCAGCAACTGTATGCCGTTCGAGTACTAGTATTAGCTGTCACGCCACTGACGAATAATTACTGAATACTGAACGGAAACAGCCTGGTTACCTGCAAGAGCGACAGTAATCTCGCACCAGCCACTTGTCATCTTGCATGTCATGCTGTGGTGTTATAACATATGTTGTTCTGCTGTTATCTCCTGCAGGGCAACAGTATGGATGGCTGCAAATACGAAGATGAATTTGCACCAGCTGGTTGCCCTTTCAAGTATGGACAGGACTTTGTGGATCACGGTACACACATAGCAGGTACGTACGCAAAGCCTGTTGACCCATGCGTTATGTTGTTGCATTTGTAAGACCCGGTCTAGGTGACCTGAACCAAACAAGGACATACTGCACCACCGCCAGGGCTGGACACATGTCCACCACACTTTGTGTTTGGGAGATGCTGGTTGTGTGAAGCACTTGTGCTGTGTCTTTCCCCCTGATGCAAAGGCCTTGCCTATGCAGAAGTGTCTGATCTGAAGCAAAGGCGCCTTGCACTTCACAGCATGATTTTGCCACCTGTCCAATCACTAGCAGCAGCAGGCCTCATACACTGCTGACGTTGCCTGCACTGCACCATGTCTGCTGCTGTTTGCAGGCACCATTGCAGCGCAGAAAAACGGATTTGGAGTCCTGGGAGTGATCCCAGGTGCAGCAGAGGTGTATGTCGTGCGCGTTTTCAACGACTCTGGCGATGTCAATCAGGGTCAGGGCCTGGTGTATGGCTCCACACTCATATTGGCATTCACACAATGTGAAGGGCGGTTGGTGGCTATGCAGGTGAGCGGTTGTTGTTGATGACATGTTACATGTGTGATGTAACACGGCCCTTCAATAGCAGCCAGAGTCAGCACAGCAGCAGCTGTGGCAGAGTAAAAAAATCCTGATATGCATGGCGGCTAGCAGCTAGGCGAGCGGTTGCAGTTCATTACAATACAATACAATACACCTTCAGGACTGAAACCTGCCTCAGGCACTAGCCCAGCGAGCCGATACTCCGCTCATTACACGTCACGTATAACAGCTGGCGGCTATACAGGTGCGGAATCATACGGGCAGTATGTTTTTGCGCAGTGCGCGCACCAACTTGCAAAAGGGCAGCGTATTGCAGTGACGGCAGCAGCGGCTGTGGCGGCAGTGACGGCAGTGTGACCTGTGGCTACGGCGGTCTGCAGCTGCTCTGTCATGTGGCAGCAGTGGCAACGGCAGTCAGCATGCAAAGCAGCCGCAGCAGCAGCAGCAGCAGCAGCAGCAGTATCAGGTGCTGACTTACCTGACAAGCCAGTTTTTGATAGCGGTAGCAATGGATGGCGTCTGTTCACCACTGCTGGTGCTGCTGCTGCTTGTGCCAACAGCGTGGCTTGCAGGCTGTGCCGATGGCCATTGTGGTGTTCAGGATCTGAAACAAGCACTGTCTCTGCTGCTGCTGCTGCTGCTGCTGCAGCTCAACTTCCCGGTCGAGCAGTACCGCATGGTGGTGTCCTTGAACTGAAACATGCACTGTCGCTGCTGCTGCTGCTGCTGCTGGTGTTGTTGCTGCTGCTGCTGCTGTAGCACCACTTCCCAGCCAAGCAGTACCGCATGGTGGTGTCCATGAACTAAAACGTGCACTGTCGCTGCTGCTGCTGCTGCTGCAGCAGCGTGACTGCCCGGCCAAGCAGTACCGCATGGTGGTGTCCATGAACTGAAACACGTCAAGTGTCTGCTGCTGCTGCTGCTGCTGCTGCTGCTGCTGCTGCTGCTGCTGCAGCGCGACTTCCCTGCCAAGCAGTACCGCATGGTGGTGTCCATGAGCTTTGGGGCAGCAGGGCCGCTCTCCATTGAGCGCATGTACTTCAAGTGAGCGGCATTCACATTTGCAAATATAGAGATTATATGTTCATTTCAGGGACGCTCGCTACGTAAAGCAGTTCATTGAGCGCATGTACTTCAAGTGAGCGGCATCCGTAGATCTATAGCTATAGACTGTAGCTCAAAGGTTATAGCCTAAGAATACTTTAGGGACGTCTGCCAGGGGGTAAAGCAGTACGTGCTGCTTGTGCTTGAAGTGCAGCAGCAGGGTCGTTCTTGATCGAAAGCATGTACCTTGAGCCAGCCAACATCATCAGCTGCCAGCCCACATGAAGAAGTGCTGCGCTGCTTTGCAAAGCACAGTGAGTATGACTGTGCTATCTGTACCTCCCCGCCACGATTTTGAAGCGGCCGCCGCCGCTGCTGCTGCTGCTGCTGCTGCTGCTGCAATTCCACCGCAGGGAAGCCCTGCAGCGAGGTGACATCGTATTTGTCGCCTCCAGCGGCAACAACGGCACCGCGCCAACGCTCATGGACGGCTCGCTAACCTCGATGATCAACCCGGGAAACTACCCCGGCTCGTACCCGGAAGTTATCGCCGTTGCCGCTGTCGATTGCAGCAGCAGATTGGCGTCCTTTTCGCAGAAGAATCCGTCAGTCGATCTAGCAGCTCCTGGCGTCAATATCTTGTCAGTTGCCTCGCGGCAGTACGCTGCAAGGGCGGGTTTCATGGCCGGCGGTTTTGTCAGTGACAGCCCGCGCGTTTTTGTAAGCCCTGGGATCGCCAGCAGTGAAAACTTCGTGCGCTGGGCAGGCATCGGCAGAGTAACAGCAAAGGTGACGGACTGCGGAACTGGCAGTGCTCCTTGCCCGCAAGCTAAGGACTCCATCTGTCTAGTACAGTATGATCCCCAGCTGAAGCCCATCCCTGTTACAACCGGTTCAAATTCAAACTCCAGGACAGCTGGCGGCAGCGTGTTCAGCCAGATGGCTATGGCGACATATGGGGTGACAGAAGCAGCGCCAAACATGGGGATTCAAGAGGAGCCGATGATGCCAAGCAAATTCCCCTGCGATGTGGTTGACTTTTGCAGACAGCAGGGTGCGAAGGCGGTACTGCTGGCTGCGCCCGCAACCACCACAGGATACTATGTGAGTCATCAGTCTGGTTATATGTTGTTGTGTTGCTGACGTTGTACATGCTCTACCATGACCATGCACGAAGCTGTTTCGTAGTGCCTGCTGGGGCGCCTGTTAGTATGATGGTACAATCAGCAAGCTATGTGCTGCCCTGCGGATGTAGCTGCAGCACACATGCAATTGTCAGCACCACTGCTGCTGCTGCTGTTGCCGCTTGCTGCAGGGTTTACTTGGGTGTGAGAGCTGCTCAGCGGAGTCCAATTCCCGTCCGGCGCCTCTTATTACAAGCCTCCATTGCAACAACTAAAGGTGCTGCTGCCACTGCTGCTGCTGCTGAACAGGGTTCCTTTGGCTTTGAGACCCCCTCTAGCTTTCAAGACATGCCTCTCATCGCAGGCCTCGACTGCAGCAGCTTCAACAACTGAATATGAATGTGCTGCTGCCACCGCGGCTGCTGCTGCTGCTGCCACGGCTGCTGCTGCTGCTGCCGCTGCTGCTGCCGCTGCTGCTGCTGCTGCTAAACAGGGTTCCTTCGGGTTTGTGAGCCCTTCCAGCTTCCAACACATGCCTCTCATTGCAAGCCTAGACTGCAGCAACTTCAACAACAAAATATTTTGCCGCTGCCGCTGCTGCTGCTGCCGCTGTTGCTGCTGCCAAACAGGGTTCCTTCGGGTTTGAAAGCCCTTCCAGCTTCCAGGACATGCCTCTCATCGCAAGCCTCGACTGCAGCAACTTCAGCAAATGAATGCGGGTGTGCTGCTGCTGCTGCTATAATAGGGTTCATTTGGCTTTGAGAGCCCCTCAAGCTTCCAGGATATGCCTCGCATCGCTAGCCTCGACTGCAACAACCGTTGCTGTTGAAGTTCAACAACTGAATGTGGATGTGCTGCTGCTGCCGCTGCAATTGCTGCTGCTAAGCAGGGTTCATTTGTCTTCGAGAGCCCTTCCAGCTTTCAGGAAGAGCCTCTTATCGCAAGCCTCGACTGCAGCGACTTCAACAACTGAATGCGGATGTGCTGCTGCTGCTGCTGCTGCTGCTAAATAGGGTTCCTTCGGGTTTGAGAGCCCTTCCAGCTTCCAAGACATGCCTCTCATTGCAAGCCTCGACTGCAGCAACTTCAACTGCAGCTGCTGGCCGCGCATCCGCAGCAGCCAGCGGCTGCCAGTGACTGGCCTGAGCCTGGCACAGTATGCGGAAGTGAAGGCTGCACTGGCAGCATCAGCCAAAGCTGATAAGCCTTACACGGGGATCTTGGAGTCTAGGGTGAGTCTAGTTTGCTGTTTGGGCGGGTTTCGGTGCAGCTGTGGTGCGGCAGAATGCTTGGTGTTGAGTGATCTGAGTATGCAACAGTAAAGGCTGCACAAGCAGCATTGACTAAGACAGCCAGCGGCTCCCAGTCACTGGCCTCAGCTTGGCACAGTATGCAGAAGTGAAGGCTGCACTGGCAGCATCAGGCAAAGCTGGCAAGCCTTATACGGAGATCTTGGAGTCTAGGGTGAGTCGATCTTTGAGTTTGCCTTTTCAGGGGTGGTGAAGATGCAGCGGTGGTGCGGCAGAATACTTGGCATTGGGTGATCTGAGTGTGCAACAGCTCAAGCTGTTCAGGGGTACCCTGGTGTCTAGGGTGGGCCCCGTATCATCGCTTGAGGCGCAAAATCATGCCAGCTTCTAAACAACACAAAGCAGCGACCTCTCCCCCAAATGCACATGTTTTGGTCTCGCTTGAATGACACCACTCAGTCCAATGCACACCTGCCACCTTGCCCGCAGGAGGACATCTATCAGAGACTGTCAGGCACTAGCATGGTGAGTGCCGGGAGGCCTCTGAGCAGCAGTGGAACTTTGTTGAATCAAAAAGCAGCAAGATAGCATGGTAGCAGCAGCAGTGTGATGCTTTGAAGTCTTTGCTTTGCTGGGAGGCCTCTGAGCAGCAGTGCATCTTGAGGATACAACAAGGAAGCAGCAAAGTAGCATGGCTGCATTGGCAGCAGCAGCAGCAGCAGTGTGTAGAGAAAATCTTTCTCTGGCATAGTGCTGCATTGGTTTCGAACCATCTGAGACATAAATTCAATGCATCACAGCCAATGCAGCAGCGAACTCGCATTGGTGTAACCACGCCATCTGCAATCGCCGTCCACCGTCACCGCAGCTAACTGCTGCTGCTGCTGCTGCTGCTGCTTTCACCGTCTCCTGATGCTGCAGGCCGTGCCTCATGTCTCTGGCGCCATTGCGCGCGTATGGGCCGCCTTTCCCAGCTGCGATGCCAACATTGTACGAACAGCCTTCCAAGAATCAGCATTGGATCTCGGCCCCAAGGGGCAAGACGTGCAGTTCGGGTACGGACTCGTGCAAGCCGAAGACGCGTACGATTACCTGGCGAGGCAGCCGTGCGCGAAGGGATGGGCGCTGGTGTCGTTAGCGCAGCAGGCTGCAGCAGCAGACGCAGCAGATAAGCAGAGCGAAACGCAGAATAATAGTACGACTGGCGGTAGTAGTGCCAGCGGAAGTGGGGTGAGTGTACAAGTGAGCTTGAGTACTGGACTAGCGGAGGTTACTGACAGTACAGCTGGCAACACCACCAGCAGCAGCAGCAGTGGGGGCTCAGATACAGGGGTTATGAGCAGTCAACAAGGCATTCCAATCAGTGACATGGGCGAGCCAACAAATGTAGGTGTTATAACACCTACACATGCTGCGGTGGCACCTAGTGTACCAACTGCTGGTACTGCTCCTGCAAGCGGCACGGTGCCACCAGCAGCAGCAGCAGCAGCTAGCACAACAACAGCAGCCCCTGTGCCTCCAGCAGCAGCAGCAGCACCTGCAGCCGCAACTGTAGAAGCACGAGCACCATTGCAGGATGAGGCCCCGAGGCCTGTGCTGACGCCAGTTCTCACAGCACCAGCAGCACCAGCAGAAGCATCGGCAGGGACGCAAGCAGCGCTGAGCGATTGGATGCCGCGTGTGATCAGGCAGCCGTTGGTTGGGCGCAGGCGATGAGGCAGCATGCTGTCGCAATTGCATGGCAGCAGTGCCACTGGTTCAATGCAGCAGCCCTGCCTGCAGCTGCTGCAGCAGCAGCAGCAAATGTAGAAGCACGAACACCGTTGCAGGATGAGGAACCAAGGCCGGTGCTAACGCCAGTACTCGCAGCACCAGCAGCAGCAGCAGCACCAGCAGCAGCAGCGGCAGAATCATTGGCAGGGACACAAGCAGCGCTGAGCGACTGGATGCGGCGTTTGATCAGGCAGCCATTGAACTGGTGCAGGCAATTTGAAAAGCAATAGCGTAATGCGACTGGCTACAGCTACTGTTGAGACAAGTTCAGACTATTGTTGACTCTGTTTTGTCGTATGTCGATGAGTTGGTATGCTGTCAGCAAACAGCAGCGCCCGTGGCTTGCAACACAGCTGCCCATCCTGAACCACCTGAACCAGCAGCAGCAACTGTAGACGCGCGAGCACCGTTGCAAGATGAGGCCCGGAGGCCTGTGCTAACACCAGTTCTCACAGCGCCAGCACCAACAGCAGAAGCATCAGCAGGGACGCAAGCAGCGCTGAGCGATTGGATGCCGCGTGTGATCAGGCAGCCGTTGATCGGGCGCAGGCGATGATGACTCAGCATGAGTCAACATGCATGCTGTCAACAGTCGCATAGCAACAGCACCAGTGGCTCCATGCAGCAGCCCTTGTTGCAGCTGCAGCAACAGCAGCAAATATAGCAGCACGAGCGCCATGGCTGGATCATCCAGTGAGCCTCAGTGAGCCCCCAAGGCCTGCGCTACTAGCGGCGGCGCCAGCACTCACAGAAGCTGGCGCAGCAGCACCGACAGAAGCAGGGGCGGCGCCTGGGATGCTTAGTACGCTCATTTTGGCAGCGTAATGCGTACCAGTACGCGTACGGGACGTAGTACTCAGCCAATACGCTGCTGAGTACGCTGGTCCTGGTAGACGAGCAGACGGACCCGTCACTTGCCGAGTTGCCGTGTAACTTAGCAGCTGGTGACACCTAGCACTCTAGCAGATTGACTTCGAGAGCTCCCCTAAGACAATCACGAACGCAATGTCGCTTTCCAGCGCGGCTTCCGCCCAACCACCGAACGAGGAGTGGAAGAAATCCACCAACCCCGTAGATCACTGCGAAATTGTGAGCAAGCTTGCAAACGGGAACAGCTACAAATGCATGTACTGCGCCAAACAGTTCAACGGGAGCGCAACGCGCTGCTATGTCCACCTGACCGGTGAGGGCACTGGGGTGGCCAAGTGCACCAAGGTGCCCCAAGGAGACGGTGCTCTCCCTAACCGCTGAACAGGCCAAAAAGAAAGCCCAGGGCAGCAAGAAGCGCAAGGAGTCTGAGGCGGACCAATGCAGGCGCGACAGCCATGCTGAGGCTGGCCCTGGCCCGAGCAGTGCTGCTGCTGCTGGCCGTGCCGGCTCCATCCCTGGCCCGGTGAGCCATTGCTGCAGCTGATGGGTTACTTGCATGGTGCGGCCACACATGTGATTGAACACCTGAATACATGTTAACAGTGTTCATGCAAGTGGATGGAAGACTGATCCTGCCGTGTGCTGCTGTCACTGCACTCCAACAGCTGGGTGCTGCATTCAGGCGCGCTGACACCACGACTGTCACCCGTCACCTGGCTGACATGATTTTCCTGGAAGGCCTGCCCATGAAGCTGATCAAGAGCAAGTACCTGCGCAAGTTCCTGGCCTCGCACAGCAAGTGGGTGGAGGATGCCGTGCTGGCTGCCTATAGGCATAGCTATGGCATCAAGCAAAAGCCCCACATCTCTATCGCTGCTTACAAGCCTCCCAGCTACAACACCCTGCGCACCAAGTGGCTGGATGACGCCAAGCAGCGCGTGCAGACCAGGCTGTTGGCGTGGCAGAGGCGGGCCACCCAGACGGGGATGACCATCACCTGTGACGGCTGGAGTGATGCCCAGAACCACCCCATCCTTAACGTGCTCGGTGTGTGCCCCAAGGGTGCCCAGTTCCTCGGGGCTGTGGACACCAGCGGCAAAGCCAAAACTGCTGAGTACATCGCCGAGGTCATCATTGAGTACATCGAGGGTGTGGGGCCTGAGAACGTGGTGCAGGTGGGTGTGGTGTTGGGTATGCTGGGTTTGGTAACATTGACATGGTATTGACGTCACCTTTGCTGTAGCAGCAGCAGTGTTGGTTATGGCAGCCACACCGATGGCTAGTGTATCAGGGCAGCATGCAGCTGGCAGCTGGGGGGACACAATCTGGCAGGGACACAGTATGTTAAATCAACATGGCAGCATATGTAGCCCCAAAATTATGCTGTGTGAGTATGATCAGATGGCATTCAGCAACTCAACAAGCAACTCGTTACTCATGCTGCAACCTCCCGTGTCGTTGCATACTGGCCTGTAGGTGGTGACAGACAACGCTGCTGCCTGCAAGGCTGCTGGCAAGATCATAGAGGCAGCATACCCCCACATCACATGGTCCCCATGTGTGGCACACGTGTGTGACCTTGCGCTGGAGGACATCTTCAACCTGCCTTACTTCAGGGAGGTCCACACCAATACCAAGGCCTTCGTGTCCTTCATCAACCACCACCACGCCACACTGGCTGCCTGGCGCGAACTGGGCATCGCTGGCCTGGACACCAGCACCCTTACCCCTGAGCAGGTGGCTGAGGCGCTGAAGTCCAGCAAGCTCGCGTTGCTGCGGCCTGGTGAAACGCGGTTCGCCTCAGCCTTCCTAATGCTGGAGCGCAGCGCAGAGTGCAGGGTGAAGCTGCAGCAGTTCGTGGTGTCAGATGCATGGAACACGGCGGTGGGCTCCATGAAGGCTGCTGACAGGGTAAGTGGACTTGGCATGGCAATGCTTATGCTTTGTTGCATCTGCATGTGAATGGCATTGGTTGTTTATTAGTGATGCTGCCACCTGCCCTGCCAATCTGCCATGGATGCATGCCAGTGCTGTGTTGCCCAACTGTCAGCTGCCTCGTCTTGTCCACAGCTGCAGTGCTGATCTTTTCCTCTTCCATTCTGTGTACTGTGATCATGCGTCACACAACCCGACAGGCTGCAGCTGATGAGCACAAGAGCACCATCCTCAGCGCCAGCCACTGGAAGGTGGTGGACCAGGCCCTTGAGATGTGCGAGCCCATCGTCAAACTCTTGCGCAACGCCGACAGCGACGTCCCCACCACTGGCAAGATCCATTACTATGCCTACAAGGTCAAGCAGCACCTGGCGGCGGCAGGCGCAGGTGTGCCAGCACCTGTGATGGCTGAGGTGCGGAGGATCTGGGACGCGCGCTGGAAGTTCATGGACAGCCCCCTGCATGGGGCTGCCTACTGCCTGGAGCCGGAGTTCCTGAGTGATGTTGGGCTGTACCTGGGCAATACCCGTGACAGCTGCGTGCAGAACCTAATTGCTGTGATTGACCAGATGCTGCCCGAGGAGGAGCGGCAAGCAGCTCGCATGTCATACGCATCCTTCAGGGCCCAAGAGGGTATTTTGGGGTCAGCAGCTGCTGTGGAGGATGCTGGCAGCATGCCAGCACACCAGTGGTGGGAGATGTATGGTTGTGGTCACCCTGAGCTGCAAAAGGTTGCCGTGCGCTTGCTGGCACAGGTATCCTCCGCCTGCTCGTGTGAGCATGCTTGGTCAGCATACGATTTCATCCACAACAAGCGGCGCAACAGGTTGACGCCAGCACGTGCACGTGACTTGGTGTTTGTGTTCACAAATGGCAGGCTGGCTGAGAAGATGGAGACAGCAGAGGAGTCTTTTGTGGGGTGGGATGAGGAAGAGGAAATGGAGGCGGCTGCAGAGTGAGCCAGTGAGGGCTTTGGTGTTCAGGGGATGAGGGGTTCCCAACTGCGAGCAGTTCTGGGCATTGTTGCTGACTTGGTGTGGGTGCAATACTAATAATGTACCATTTGTGTTGGTCACCCCCTGATGTAACATACACACAGCATTTGTTCTGTCACTTACAGCAAGTCTTGATGAGTTTACCATGGTGCCAGAGGGCCCACTAGTATTCGGCAACGTACTCGCACGTACTGGCCCTGCGTATTGGACCCTGCCAGCAGAGTACTGCGTACTGCGTACTACGTACTGAGAGTACTGCGTACTGAGCATCCCTGGCGCAAGCAGCGCTGATTGCCGTGGTGATGAGGCAGCCTACTAGGTTTGTAGTACAAGCGGGCACGGGCGATGACTCAGCATGGGTGGCAGCCGCCAACTGGCAGTGTATTGTATAGGTTGCGTCAAACGTGTTATTTAGGAACGAAATTTGAACAGCATGGACAATAATAATAATAATAATAATAATAATAATAATAATAACCAATCCTTGTAAGCCATACCTTTTGGCATCGGCAACCGCGCCTCACCCACTGGGGAGGCGGA
>CADDIJ020002269.1:0-19746 GCA_902809745.2 Tetradesmus lagerheimii | reverse complement strand
CGGCAAATGGCGACCTGACCAACAAGCAGGATGATACATGCCATATCAAGAGCAAAAGTGCACGAGAAGATAGCACGTAGCATTTAAACACTTGCTCAGCACTTGAGACAGCTGCTTGGCTGTGCACGGTGCTGCAACACGCAAGTGTAAAGCAGGAGCAGGCGATTACCGACAAGCAGCGAGGTGATAAAAATCCCTCGTGCATTTATTTAATACAAACAACGTTCTCGTGCAGGCATATGGCTGGATGCAGCTGCCAACACAGCAAACCACTGCAGGTGCATAGTTCACTGTGCACTTCACATGCTTGCTGGCTGCTGTTGTGCACACTACTGCACTGCACATAGCTGAATCTAAACGGGATGCATGTTCGGCAAAGCACTCATGTTCGGCATGACAAGTGGTTCAACCACTTCATGGCATGAACGTGTGTCACTTCTGTTGTTGCTCACAGTGGTATGCATGATGCCGTCATCTGTGCCGAACCAACAGGTGAAGCAACTTGCTTGCAGCAAATGCTGCGGCGGCAGGGATGATAGGAATGGTTTTGCTGACTTTCAGCAGTTGATCAGGTGGTTGGATTCATGACAAGTTGAGGTTTGATTGGTCGTTGTTGCCAACATGTTGAGAGCTTTTCTGACGAAAGTAGGCCGCCTAACCATTATGTATGCCAGTAGTTGTTGCCAGCATATTGTACACCCACCCGGAGTTGAACAAGAGTGTAGAAACCGATTCTACCGTAGAACGGTGTAACTTGTGACAGCCCAGGCCTGAGCGTGCTAGCACTGGGTCTACACCATCCTCTAACACCTGTGTGCAACACAGTCAGTGAAGAATCAACCCAAGCAGACACTTTGAAAACTGCGGCTATTATACATTAATAGCTGCTGACCACCACCACGATGGTGGCACCACATAGACCTTAGAACCGTGCTTTTGGCAAAGGGTTCGATGTTACATATGCCATTCCGGCCCGGGCCGCCTTCCACCCAACCGTCACGAGCCGAGCTCATTGGGCAACCACCTATAGCTGATCCGATCATGGCATCAGCCATCTCCCATCCAATGGCATGGCATCAGATGGCTGGCAGCTCAGCTGCATTGTGGCCACATGAGTAGCACTTTCAAAGTGCTGACAACACCAGCCTCCAAAAGCATTGCGGACCACTGCACAGCAACCAACTATCTAAGGCATAGTCAGCAAAACGGCTGAACAGAGTGATTGTAGCACATTGTGCTATGCCGCATATGGCCCTAATGCGATATTTATGGCATTATGGCCATAATGCTAAATTTAGCACCAGCCAGTAATCCCCGTGTTTACCACTGCAGCAGCAGCAACCGCCGCTGCACCTGCAGCCGACTTCTGATCATCATGCTTATGATCTTTTTTCTTGCTTCCCTCCTCACTGCTGCTGCTGCTGCTGCTTTTTTCTTGACCAAGCTTCACTGCACGTGTCTTGAAAGCCGCAGGCAGGCAGCCCTTGAGGCCTGCGTTTTCAAAAAGTGTTATTTCCTCCAAAGACTTCATGCCTGCCCACGCTTGCGGCACTGTACCCTGCGAAACCAGCAAGAAGAAGCAAATGCTGTTATATTGATTATTTGGAGCTTGTTTTGCAGGTAATGCGCTGGCCTGAGACGCTATCACTCCTCGACGGTCAGGTTTGGCTTGTCAACTGCTTGTAGGTGCTGTTACGCATCAAGCGACGCGTTTCGGACTCTCTTCCGCCATGAGGCTGTTGTGTGCACAGAAAGAGCGCAAACTAAGTGCACGCTGCAAGGCGCAACCATACTGACATGTACAGGTTTTAGGGGAGGCCATAACACGCAAAAACCTTGGCTCACCTGGAAGCTGTTGCCTTGCAGCTGCAGCTCATTTAGCTTGCTTAGTGCAGCCCACTCTACTGGCTTGTTCAACCAAACATCTCATTGTTACATGACATGTTATACCAGGATGAAAACCCTCAGCTCAGCAGCCGTTGCCCTGCAGCTGCAGCTCCTCTAGCTTGCTCAGTGCAGCACACTCTACTGGCTTGTTCGGCCAAACATCTAACCGTTGTATAACATGTTACACAGGGTATACCCCTCAGCTCACCAGCTGTTGCCCTGCAGCTGCAGCTCTTCCATCTTGCTCAGTGCAGCCCACTCTGCTGGCTACCCCAAACATCCAACCGTTATATAACATGTTATAACAGGGTGATACCCCTCAGCTCACCTGGAAGCTGTTGCCCTGCAGCTCCAGTTCCTCTAGCTTGCTCAGTGCAGCCAACTCTTCTGGCGTCCCCAACCAAGCATAACATTGTTATGTTACATGTTATAACATCGTAAAAACCCTCAGCTCACCTGCAAGTTGTTGCCCTGCAGTTGCAGTTCCTCTAGCTTGCTCAGTGCAGCCCAATCTGCTGGCAGTTGTCCAGTCAGGCTGTTGTTTGAAACGTCTAGCTCTTCCAGGGTGGTCAGCAGGCTCCATGATGCAGGCAGGGGGCCCGTCAGCTGCATGCAGCAGCAGCAGCAGCAACATAGAGAGGTGTGCGCAGCGGCCTGGTGCATAAGAAATGCTGCGTGGGGGAAGCTAAGGTGGAAACACTTATCGTCCGTTGCTCGTCAATCTATGAGCAGCAGAACAAGCTTGCTGCATGCCAAACTGAACATAAACAAGAGCCAAAATAATGATAGTGCAGAGTTCAGAGCCTTCACCTTATTGTCAGCCAGATCCAACTCTTCAAGATTCCTTATACGACTCCATGCTGCCGGCAGTTGCCCTGTTATGTCATTACCGCTCACATCCAGTTCCTGCAAGCTGCTTAGGGCAGACCACTGGGCCGGCAGCTGCCCAGTCAGCTGGTTCCCGCCCAAATCTACTTCCTGCAAGTTCTTGAGTGTTGTCCAAGATACCGGCAGAGGCCCAGAAAGATTGTTGCCGCCTAATTTAATCTTCTTCAGTGGCCCAGTGAGTTGGTTGTCCGCCAGATTCAGCTCCTGCAAGCCGGAGAGTGCACCCCATGCTGCTGGCAGCTGACCTGTCAGTTTGTTGTCTTTCAGATCAACTTCCTGCAAGTTGACCAGCGCGGACCATTCGGTGGGCAGGGTTCCAGTGATGCCGTTTTTCTCCATATCGAGCTCTTCCAAGCTTGTGAGTGCTGCCCACTCACGCGGCAGGCAGCCCTGTTGCATGAGAGAGTGTGAATGACAAAAGCAGCTGTAATACGCATTTGTTTTTTAGTGGCAGCTGTGGCCTGGGTTGCGCAGAACACCCACAGCCCAGAAAGCAGCTGGCTGGACAATTGACTTGAGGGAGACATTGCCTGGGCAAGAAGGATACTGTAACGTCTCGAGCCCAAAACCAGTTGCCTGGAAAGGAGATCTCAGGAATATAGCTGCCGTAGCGGTGCCCTGTTCAAATCTGGGAGCCTTTGCTCCACCAGGCCCAGGACTTACGGCTGCTACAAGTACACAGGGCAGGTAGGTCGGCTACGTACTGCCAGATCACCCAATATGCTTAGTAGATGGTGGGACCTCATTGTGCATACGTGACACAGTTTGTTGGTTCCTTGAAAATACAGATACGAACAACTCCCAACACGTGTTGCTCATAACAGCAGTTCTGCTGCTGCTGCTGTTGCTGTTGCTGCTGTTGTTGCTGCTGCTGCTGCTGCTGCTGCTGCTGCTGCTGCTGCCAACTCACCGCCAGTCCCGTCTCATCAAGCTCCAGTTCCTTCACCAGGCCTGTTACTTTGTCACATTTGACGCCCTTCCAGCTGCTGCAATGGTCGGTGCCAGCTGTCCAGCTGCTGAGCTTGCCATTCGAATCCTGCAGGCAGGATGCTTTGCCTGCCAGTAGCACGCTGGCTTGTGCAGCAGGAGTGACTGCTGGCAGAATAGCTTTGGTTGACGCAGTCGGCAGCTTGAACGGACCGAACGAAAACATTTTCGAGAGTGGGGCGAAGGAGAGGCTAAACTTCGCGGCGGGTGTGGCAGCAGCAGGGGTGTCACTGGTTCCAGGTAAGGGAGCACCGGGCAGAACAACACGAAGCCGCGCATGCGATACGTGACCGCAAGTTGTAATCAGGATAACAATGGAGAGTAATAAACGGTGCATTTGCGAGATCATGTCGGGAAGGGGTGTGATCCAGATGTTGCGGAGGTCAGCAATATCTCGTCACAGAGAGCACTAGCTGTTTCCCGTGGCTACGCCACTCGCCAACTACATCGAAGACAGGTGCTTCTGCTCGCAAGTGTCGTGGTTGCATGTACAACACTGACACAGGCAACCTGCTTCCAACTCACCAGCAACTTGTAGCTGCAGCTCACAGTATATGACACATGCCAGGACACCTATTTTGATTTTCTCAAGCACAGTGTTCCAGCGCCGAGTGTGAAGCTCAAACCCCAACGCCCTGGAACACCTCATGGTACACAGCGTTCTTTGTGTACACCCCAGCTGCAATAGCCTCTGTTGCCGCACGGAATCCGGTTCCTGTTCGGTGTGGTGGTGGTTGCAGCAACCGCGGCAGCGATGGCCAGCAAGAGCACGCTGCACACTGCCCACCGCCTCATAAACAAAGGATTAGAATTCATCCTGACTTCAAACAACATTCCAGCCAGCCGTTTAGACGGTGTGCGTGGTGGTCACAGCAGCAGCAATGGCACCAGCATGAAATGAACGCCGTGCGCGGCATTTTGCTGCTTGACAGACATGATGAATCGATTCGAAAATTTCGTGTGTGCCTCAGAGCCTGATAATGCGTGTTCTGATCTTTTTGAAGCTCGCCTGGGGTTTAACCGCCAGGTCCTAAGGCGAGGCTTCTGACTGACTGACTGACTGACTGACTGACTGACTGACTGACTGACTGACTGACTGACTGACTGACTGACTGACACTGTTCCTTTATATAGATTGACTAGCTGTTTCCCGTGGCTACGCCACTCGCCATCTACATCGAAGACAGGTGCTTCTGCTCGCAAGTGTCGTGGTTGCATGTACAACACTGACAGGCAACCTGCTTCCAACTCACCAGCATCTTGTAGCTGCAGCTCACAGTATATGACACATGCCAGGACACAAATGTTGATTTCCTCAAGCACAGTGTTCCAGCGCCGAGTGTGAAGCTCAAACCCCAACGCCCTGGAACACCTCATGGTACACAGCGTTCTTTGTGTACACCGCAGCTGCAACAGCCTCTGTTGACGCACGGAATCCGGTTCCTGTTCGGTGTGGTGGTGGTTGCAGCAACCGCGGCAGCGATGGCGAGAGAGAGAGAGGTCTGTTACAGGGGTGGGCAAGCTATCGCCCTAGAGCGAGTCACTTGCCCCTCTTTCAGCTCACATATCATGAGAACCCGATAGCAAGCCACAAGATGCAACCAAAGTAAAACTCCAGAGGCATCTTGCAGCCCCTACCTCCCCATAAACCAACTAGTACATGCAGTGCAGCATGTGCGAAGTGCAGCACGAAAAGCAGCAGGGTGCTCAAAGCACAGGGCACAAAACGCACAGGGGAAGGCAGGCATGGTCCAAACAGCAAGCGGGATGCACAATGGTGCTGCTTACCATAGGTGTTTGGCATGATTGCACCAAGGCACCGCTGTACACACCAGACTGCAGCAAGCAGGATGGCCAGCAAGAGCACGCTGCACACTGCCCACCGCCTCATAAACAAAGGATTAGAATTCATGGCGCCGTAGCTTAACTGGTTAGAGCACCGGTCTTCGGACTGGGAGGTGCGGGTTCAAATCCCGCCGGTGTCGCCCCCTCGCGGTTAGGAACCAGTGGCGGTAGGCTCATTCCTACTGTGCTAACCGATGAAATGGGGGGCAAAGCGCTAAAAACTGGTACGGGCTATGCTCGGTAGGAAGGCGCGTATGGGGTAGAAGGTAGTTAATGTGATCCACCGAGGTGCACGCACGCTTGACTCCCACGGGCGCCCCTGAAGGTAAGGCAAAGGGTCGGGCCATAAGCCACCATTCCATAGAGAAATGGTCGGTAGGGCCCACATGACCCGACTATCCTAGCGGAAAACCGGGCGTGCCGGGGGTTGCTCTTAGAGAGTAACGGCCCTGGATCGCTGATAGTCGCTTCGGCTGCCTTGGCCCATAAACTTACGCACAGAGCCCACCAAAGCACTGTTGCGTAGTTCCTATTCCTATTCCTTAGAATTCATCCTGACTTCAGACAACATTCCAGTCAGCCGTTTAGACGGTGTGCGTGGTGGTCACAGCAGCAGCAATGGCACCAGCATGAAATGAACGCCGTGCGCGGCATTTTGCTGCTTGACAGACATGATGAAGCGATTCGAAAACTTCGTGTGTGCCTCAGAGCCTGATAATGCGTGTTCTGATCTTTTCGAAGCTCCCCTGGGGTTTAACGGCCAGGTCCTAAGGCGAGGCTTCTGACTGACTGACTGACGGACTGACTGACTGACGGACCGTACTAGCTGTTTCCCGTGGCTACGCCACTCGCCAACTACATCGAAGACAGGTGCTTCTGCTCGCAAGTGTCGTGGTTGCATGTACAACACTGACAGGCAACCTGCTTCCAACTCACCAGCAACTTGTAGCTCCAGCTCACAGTATATGACACATGCCAGGACACAAATGTTGATTTCCTCAAGCACAGTGTTCCAGCGCCGAGTGTGAAGCTCAAACCCCTGGAACACCTCATGGTACACAGCGTTCTTTGTGTACACCCCAGCTGCAATAGCCTCTGTTGCCGCACGGAATCCGGTTCCTGTTCGGTGTGGTGGTGGTTGCAGCAACCGCGGCAGCGATGGCCAGCAAGAGCACGCTGCACACTGCCCACCGCCTTATAAACAAAGGATTAGAATTCATCCTGACTTCAGACAACATTCCAGCCAGCCGTTTAGATGGTGTGCGTGGTGGTCACAGCAGCAGCAATGGCACCAGCATGAAATGAACGCCGTGCGCGGCATTTTGCTGCTTGACAGACATGATGAATCGATTCGAAAATTTCGTGTGTGCCTCAGAGCCTGATAATGCGTGTTCTGATCTTTTTGAAGCTCGCCTGGGGTTTAACCGCCAGGTCCTAAGGCGAGGCTTCTGACTGACTGACTGACTGACTGACTGACTGACGGACCGTATTTCTTTTTAGTAATGGATGCCAGGACACAAATTTCTTTTTAGCAATGGATGCCAGGACACAAATGTTGATTTCCTCAAGCACAGTGTTTCAGCGCCGAGTGTGAAGCTCAAACCCCAACGCCCTGGAACACCTCATGGTACACAGCGTTCTTTGTGTACACCCCAGCTGCAATAGCCTCTGTTGCCGCACGGAATCTGGTTCCTGTTCGGTGTGGTGGTGGTTGCAGCAACCGCGGCAGCGATGGCCAGCAAGAGCACGCTGCACACTGCCCACCGCCTCATAAACAAAGGATTAGAATTCATCCTGACTTCAAACAACATTCCAGCCAGCCGTTTAGACGGTGTGCGTGGTGGTCACAGCAGCAGCAATGGCACCAGCATGAAATGAACGCCGTGCGCGGCATTTTGCTGCTTGACAGACATGATGAATCGATTCGAAAATTTCGTGTGTGCCTCAGAGCCTGATAATGCGTGTTCTGATCTTTTTGAAGCTCGCCTGGGGTTTAACCGCCAGGTCCTAAGGCGAGGCTTCTGACTGACTGACTGACTGACGGACCGTATTTCTTTTTAGTAATTTCTTTTTAGTAATGGATTGATCTAGTGCGGTAAGTGAGCTTGAAGTGCCCGTACTAGGCTTCAAGTTGTTACAAATCCTATCCTATCTTTAAAAGGAACAGTGTCAGTCAGTCAGTCAGTCAGGCTGGCAGAAGCCTCGCCTTAGGACCTGGCCGTTAAACCCCGGGACGTGTGCAAACTGCGTCATCAGAAACACTGCAGCGTCCAACGGAGGCTACGTTTTGTAACCGCTTCTGAGAGGCAGGTGCCTGAGTTCGACGCTGTTGGATCAGTCCGGTCGCAGTTGTAACCACCATGCACAGCGTTCCACGACTTTGATACCTTGAAGATTGCATCTACGTTGTACATGAGGTGGTGCTGCTGCAGACAGGGAGCGCAACAGGCAACAAGCAGCAAGCTGCTGCTGACAGGGAGCAGAACAGCATGCAGCAGCAACAGCGCCGTGTGCACAACAAGCCGTTGTACAAGGCAGCAGTCACACAGCCCATGGTTGCCCCTGCTGAGCACAATGCTGCAAGCCATCTGCATGCAGCACTTGGTGGAGCTGCACCTGTGGAGCCTGAACAGCTTGGAACTCTGTATCATGACCTGCCCCGCATTGCTGTGGGGAATGCCAAAGATAAAGCTGATAGATCGAGGGGTTACACGGTGTGCTCATGCGGCATACGCCATCACAGACACCTGGTAAAATAGGGTTCAGCATAGAGCTCAGCATGGGCTGGCCCTCAAAGAGGCCCAACCCCAAAGATAAAGCATGGCAGCAGCGCCAACGTGCACCACCGGGCTTCACACCTATTGGGCGCATGTACAGCGTGCATCCCAGTCCGGCGGGACGTTAAACACGTGGCGCAGTGGGTCCGTCGGGACGTTAAACACGTGGCGCAGTGGGTCCGGCGGGACGTTAAACACGTGGCGCAGTGGTGATGACGGACGAACAGTGGCCGAAAGGTTGCAGGTTCGATTCTGAGCCTAAGCAGTATGTCCCTGGACTCAGGGATACAGTCGGCGAAAGCCGAAGGAAGGATGCTGACAATGTCCTCGCGACTCTTCGCAGGACTCCGTCGATTGCTGGCTATATACACACCGGCCCTGCTAGGTATGCAGTCCACTATATGGGGTGATTCCCACATGCTGCCTAGTAATGGGTGTAAGGGTCTGGTTGGTCTACCTTACACCGAAAATAGAGAGAATAATCAGTCTGCTTTCCGCCTCCCCAGTGGGTGAGGCGCGGTTGCCGATGCCGAAAGGTATGGCTTACAAGGATTGATTATTTTAGCGTGCATCCCAGTGCAGGTGAGAGGTTTTATCTGCGGTTGCTGCTCTGCCATGTGCCTGGCGCGACCTCCTTTGAGGACCTGCGCAAGGTGCCAGGGCATGAACAACCCTATTCCACCTTCAAGGCTGCATGTGCAGCGCGCAGCCTGCTGCAGAATGATGGGGAGTGGAGGCAGTGCATGCGGGAAGCAGCTGGGCACCGCATGCCGCATTGCCTGCGGAGTATGTTTGCCTCAATTTTGGCATATAATGATGTGGCTGATGCTGCAGCACTGTGAAATGAGTATTAGGGTGATTTGTGCCAGGATCTGCTGCATAGGGCGCGCAGGCAGCAACCTGCACGCCAGTTGGATGAGGAGATAGAGCAGCAGTGCCTTTGGCTGTTAGATGGCTTGCTGCGGCACATGAGCAAGCGCATTGCCGACATCCCTGGCATGCCAGCGCTGCAGCAGCAGTTTGCTCCGCAGCAGGGCATTGTTGCCCAGCACCTTGAGCGCTACCCTGTGCTGCAGCAGCAGGCAAGACGTGATGCCATGCTGCCGCAGCTGAATGCCGAACAGCGTGCCGTGTACGACACTGTCATGCAGGCTGTGCAGGGCAGGAGTGAGGACGGCAGCACTGCATTCTTTGTTTATGGGCTGGGAGGGGCAGGCAAGACCTTTCTGTACGAAACGTTGTTGTGCGCTGTGCGTGCAGAGGGCAAAGTTGCGCTTGCCAGTGCATCATCAGGCATTGCTGCTCTGCTGCTCCCTGGCGGGCGCACTGCACTCTCCACCTTCAAGATTCCTGTAGCGCATCTGCATGCAGAATCCACGTGCAATGTGTCTGCGCAGAGCGCTGTGGCTCAGCTGCTGAGGACTGCAGACTTGATTGTGTGGGACGAGGCGCCCATGGTGCACAGGCATGCCTTTGAGGCTGTTGATCGCATGCTGCGCGACATAATGAAGAGTGTTGATCCAGCGAATGAGCACAAGCTGTTTGGTGGCAAGGTGGTGGTGTTTGGTGGTGACTTCAGGCAAGTGCTACCTGTGGTGCCACGCGGCACGCGTGGTCAGATTGTCAATGCTGCACTCAACCAGTCACCAACACTATGGTCGCACATTTTGGTGCACCGCCTGCATCAGAATATGCGTGTGCGGACTCTCATGGCAGCAGGTGATGCAGCTGCTGCCGCAAGGCAGCAGCAGTTTGCAGATTGGCTGCAGCGGCTGGGCGAGGGCACAGAGCCCACCTGCGCTGCTGTAGGGGAGGATTACATCCGCCTGCCTGATGAGGTTGTGTGTGGCGGAGGGCAGCGAGAGGGCACACTGCAGGAGCTAATTCATGCTGTGTATGGGGAGATTGACAGCCAGCGCAGTGATGCTGCACGACAGCAGTACATTGTGGAGCGTGCTATCCTTACGCCTCTGAATGATGATGTTGATGCAGTGAATGATCTGATGACAGCAAGAATGTGTGCACCACGCCCTGATGGCGTTCAGGTTGACAGCCGCGTGTACAGCAGTGCAGACTCGGTGGTGCGTGGTGAGCAGCAAACTTATTTGTACCCACCAGAGCTCCTGAACACACTGCGCATGTCTGGCTTGCCGCCACACAAGCTGCGCTTGCATGTTGGGTGCCCTATCATTCTGCTGCGCAACATGTCTGCACGATTGGCGAATGGCACACGCATGGTGGTAACAAAACTCATGGACAACTTCATCCAGGCAAAGGTGGCCACAGGCCCTGCAAAGGGCCAAGTGGTGTGACTGCCACGCCTAAACCTGCAGCCCTCTGATGCACAGGCTATGCCTTTTGACATGTGCCGTCGCCAGTTGCTGGTGCGCGTTGCATATGCCATGACAATCAACAAGGCACAGGGGCAAACACTTAAGGCAGCAGGCGTGCACCTGCCTCGCCCTGTGTTCTCACATGGCCAGTTGTATGTGGCCTTCTCAAGGGTCGGCATCTGGGGTGCCCTCAAGGTGTTGGTGGTTGAGGGCTTCCGTGCAGCAACAGAGGCTGTTACAGCTGGTGTGTACACTAAGAATGTTGTGTACCATGAGGTGTTCCACGGCGTTGGAGTTTTAGTTTCACACTCGGCACTGCAACAGTGTGCTTGAGGAACTCAAAAGTTGTGTCATGTGTCATATGCTATCAGCTGCAGCTACAAGTAGCATACCGCCTCAAGTGCTGAGGGTTGTAACACATTGGTGCCAGTGCTGTACATGCAGCAACGAAACGTGCATACAGAAGCCCATGTCTTCGATATAGTTGGCGAGTGGCGTAGCCACGGGTAACCACTAGTTCCTGTCAACCTGTGCAGCTACTGCTGTCCGGCTCGCATCTGGTTCCTTGCAGCTTCCACGTCAATGCTGCACAATAGGATCCATTAGCACCTCCTGAGTCTGAATAGCATGGCGGTGGCAGCAATAAACAGCAGCCGCTCGCCTGCGAACTTATTTCTTGTCCTGACAGTCTCACTTGTGGCGGTCATGGAGACTGCGTACCTAATAGTTTACAGAGGACCGATAGGCAATGATTGTTCTCGGAGTACGACGCACCAGGTGCCGCCGTTTTCAGCCCCCATTGTCAGTGGCTCCATCAGCACCCCCACCAGCCCTGCAGTGGGCCCCCAGAAGACACCTGGCCCAGATCTAGGGCCTTTGAGGATACATGCTGGATTGGACAACCCGCTCTGGGAGTTCTTCAACCATTACAAACATGGACCTTGTAAGAACAGCGTCATCAGCTGCAGCGGATGGTCTCTAATACATACCTCGCAAGCAATTGCGTACACACTGATCTTGCGAGCAACTCACAAACTGCTTAGCAATACCTTGCTTTTCTGGATCACTGTGGTTTGTGTCAGAAGATATCCATTTGCAAATCACATGAGGAGGCAGCTCAAGTAGCACCTCATGTGCAAAGAGGTATGCATGCATCATATGAGCTCGAGGCTTGATGACCAAATGCAGGTGCTGAGACATATGCATTGCAACTGCCTTGCACTGTGACTGCAGATGCTGACAAGTGGGTGCAGTACTTTGACGTCTACTACCGTTACTTTGCGAAGTATGCTGGCAAGGAGGTGCACTTCTTGGAAATAGGTGTGCAAAGTGGCGGCAGCATTGAGCTGTGGAAGGCGTTCTTTGGCCCAGGATTGCACTACTATGGTGTTGACATCAATCCATACACAAAGCCTTTGTTTGAATCTCAGGGACCACCAAGCATCAAGGTGTTTGTTGGTAGCCAATCTGACCGAGCATTCTGGCAAAGTCAAGTCTTGCCGAACGTACCAAAGTTGGACATCGTGTTGGACGATGGCGGCCACACTATGGAGCAGCAGATTGTTACATTTGAGGAGGTTTACAAACATGTGAAGCCAGAAGGCATTTACATAGTGGAGGACTGTGCAACCTCCTACAGGAGAGAATGGGGCGGAGGTTACAGGAAGCCAGACGCATGGATTGAGTACAGCAAAAGCCTCATTGATACTGCGCTGCATGCAGACCACTACAACAATGGCGCCAACAGAACAAGCGTGACCGAGTCTACCATGTCAATAGCGTACTATGACCAGATGGTGGTTTTTGAGAAAGGCAGCCACACACAGGGTGCACCAATTCAGCGTGGCGACGCCCGCATGGACTATATGCCTCCAACCAAAAATGGAGCTGTAGACCCTGAGGTGCTCAAGACGCTGCAGGAGCGCTACAAGAAGGCACCTTAGGCTTCAGACAGAGAACACCTGTGGATATGGCATCAAGGACAGTTGAGCCTGGGCATGATGTGTTATTCTCTAGCTTTAGTTTTGAATTGCAAGCGTGGGATTGGGGCACCACTTTTATGAGATGAAAACGTACTTGCGCTGTCGCAACACAAAACCCAGACTTTAGCATCACTTTTGTCACGGAATATTTTGGTTTATCTCTGCAGCACATGTTGGCTGCTTGACATACATGCGGCAGTTGTTGCGAGTTGTGGTTAGATGACTTCAGTGCCAGGTCATTGACAATCAAGTGTGTGCCTGATAGTGCACAGGTGATGTGTGTTGCGGTTGCTGAGGATACAAACTGACGTTGCGCGTGTGCTGCAGGCATGGAAGGATGCATGGTGGGTGTGGCCACATGATGTAAAAGTAATAGCAGCACCAAGCAGCAAGGCATGCAGTGACACCCTTCCCTTGCATGCAAGGCTGCTCACTCACGCAAGGCTGCGCACGCAAGCAAGGCTGGCCTGATGGCGTGATGTTGATCCCAGGCACAGCTCCGGCACTGCAGCCACATACCGCCAGTGGCTGTCCATTTGCTGTTGACCGTTTACCGTTTACCGTTTACCAAAGTAGGGCCACAGGCCCACCCACGAAGGAGCCAAACAAGGCTCATGGGGTCCACAAGGTCAGGAAAAACACCAATCAGCTAGAAACTTCAACCAACTCCGAAAGTTCAGACTCTTCAACAGAGGTGCTGCTATCAACACCAGAAAGCATTATCTGAGCTTGCTCAGGATCACGGCGTGCAAGGAAGCAATAGTGTATGAAAGCAGCTACGCTACTTTGACGTTGCTGCATAAAATCAGCCAAACAGCGCCCATCAGGACGCACCGTATCCCTAGGGCTTTCCCACTCTCCAAACTCTTCAAAAAGATGCCAGAAGTGCTCTCGAACTACATCATACGCATCACACTCAAAAACCATATGAAACTCATCCTCAACTTGGCCAGCAGTGCAAGCAGAGCACAGCCTCTGCTGCCTTGGTAACTCTCTGCCGTCCACCCGCTCCCACCTGCCTGTAGCAACTCTAAGGTCATGAGCACCTAGCCTGAAACGCACGAGAGACGCCAAGTGCGCCTTGTTTAAACAAGCAGTAGCATGCACATAGGCCGGGCACCAGCTCTGAGGCTTAGTCATGACAAGATCATTGAAGGAAGTGCTGGCAAACCAACTATCATAGGTGGAATACAACACTGACTCAGACCCAGCAGTTCTGGGATTAGCAGGCAGGTCATGCCACTGATGATACAACCAGGAGATGAACGCATCACGCACCAATGAGATGTCCTGCTGCTCTAGGCAATGCAACCCAACGAGCGCTTCAGGTATATCCCCCAAAGTTCCCGAGTGGGCTTGCAGGGTGCGAGTAAACGACTGAAACTGGTAGAACCACAGGGACTTCTGCATACGCTGGTCAGCTGGACCAGAAAAAGCTCTCATGCTCAAATCCCTGTTCTCTTGCATGGCTAGGAAAAGCCAGTCCCCAGGCGGGCGTGAGACTACCCGGACCCAAAGACTCCAGCAGGCAGTAAACCATGCGCTAATTAACGGCTGACAACCAAACTCGCGTAGCAACAGTTGCCTGCATGTAGACTTACGAACACGGCCGGCCAACATGCGAAGGAACATAAACTGCACCACTTGCATGTCATTGCTGAGAGCTTTAGCCACACCTGGCGGCCCGCTGCCGCTACCATGAAGCAGGGCAGGGGACCAAACCTCAGAGCAGTAACTCAAGATGGGCGAAACAAGTGAGTTGAACAGATGCACCTGCAGCCCAAGGTCTACGATACCATGGTCAGCACAACGAGAGCGCATAGCCCACATGGCCCGCGAGCCAGCAGCTGCAAGAGAGGACGTACATGCTGTGACACCCTTGGTTTCATGAAAGACACAGCCCAAGTAACGAAACTCGCTGCTTCTAGGCACTGGCAAACGCACTCCATCACGACCTAAGAAGGTGAGCTGTGCTGGCCCCTGATAGCGCTGACGCCCAAAAATCACCACCTCTGTTTTGCTCACATTGACTTCCATATCATACTGGGAACAGAAGGCACTCAATGCATCCAGCATCTGCTGCAGCTGCTCTGGACTGCTGGCAAGCAGGGCCAGATCATCAGCATACAGTAGGAGCTGGAGCAACTTCCCGCCAAGCATCACACCACACTCACGTGCATGCTCCTCCAGCCACTGCTCAACACGATCAAAGAAGATACCAAACAGGAGGGGGGAAAGCGGGTCACCCTGCTTCACTCCCCTAGTGCTGTCGAAGGGCTCGCCAGCCATGCGCCCGAACTTTGTGATCATAGGAGCACTCCAATACATAGACACAATAGCACGCAACATATTGTCACGAACACCAATGTCGCTGAGGCACTTCATCAGCAGGTCACGGCGCACAAGATCATATGCCTTCCTGAAGTCCACAAAGCATACAAACATCTGCTTCTTCTCCAAACGATTCTTATCAACGAGATGTTTGAGTACAAACACATGATCGCTGGTGCGACGGTCAGGCCTAAAGCCTGCTTGACCAGAAGCCCTAAAACCATTCTGCTCACAAAAGGCAGACAAACGCTTCTCCAACACCATGCTAAAAAGTTTGCCCATCGTTGAACCAACAGCAATACCACGATAATTGTCTTTCACACTTGAACAGCCCGCGCCATACGTCAATGCACGCAGCCCCATCAACAATTTACATACAGCAGCCTTGGTCCAAATGAGACTGTGTGTGCAGCACTTGGAAGTATCTAAAGGCCGGTGGACAACAGCAACTCGTGGCTCTGCACACATAGGAACAGTAGAAGATTATTACGATAGAAGGTTGATGACAGTGCGCCAGTGATTTGGTGCCGTGGCATGGAACAGACAGCCAAGGTGTTACACACAGTGAGCTGTGACAGCTCAGCGGTGCAACAGCACCTGCATTCCTCAGCAGAGCAGCCTGTGCACATCGCAAAGAATGGTAAGAGTTGGGTGGCGCATAAAACAAATGCCTTTGGCATGTATGTTTGCGCACAGACCTGCATCCAAGCCATCACAGTGCAGCAGTCCTGGCTGCTCACAGGTCATGGCTTGCCTAGCGCTGTCTGTACCCTGATCTGTAACCAGCTGCTATGGTACCTGTGTGCTCAATGTATGCAGCGAGGCTGTCGTCAGGTTCATCCAACAAAAGTTCAGCAGGCCTGCTCTTGCCATGTTCTGTATATAGCAGCAACACGCAGGTTAATGTTGTGCAGCTTGTTCACAGATGTTGAGCAGCACAGCAGATCAGCAGCAATGGCTTGGCATGAGAGGCTTCACATGGTAAATGATTCTTGTTTATTGCCTGCTGCTGCCGCTGCTGCTGCTGCTGCCGTGGTTTCCAATGCCTAGGTGGCGAACATCATTAGGTAGATGGCCGAGACAACAGCAGCTGCAGCAGCAAGGTCAGCAGCAGCAGCAGACAGACAGACCAGTAGCAGCAGCAGCAGTAGCCAGGCCAGCAGCAGGTGACGGTCAAGAAGGAGGCCCCCTTAGTTGATCTGAGCAACAGATGGGAGCTAGGGGACCGCGTGCAAATCCTTGGGCATGGCAAATGCCCAAGCCAGAAGAAGCTAGCTGCAACGGGGTCATTGAGATGACAAATGACGATGTGGTGGGCGGCAAGCAGGTGAGCTGCAGCCATCAGGAGTGTGTTGTTTTTTTGTCACATGCAGGTAAATACGTGCTCAGTTCTCTGTGCAGGAGGTCCCTGTCACGCTCAGTGTGTGTTGCCATCGGTTGCATAGTGATGGATATGTTGGGCCATACTGCGTCTGAGATACATACAGATGCATCTGCCAAACCAACAACCTGCCATGCTAGCTGCTGCTGCTGCTCCAGCTGCTGAACGTCATCCCATGCCAACAACCACGTCGTGTTTGCCGTCGCAAACACAGGCAGATCTGATTTGCCATTGAAACTCTCATGCTATCTGCTGTTGCGACTTCTGCATCTCACTCCATGCATGCAAGACTCGCCATGCAAGACTCGCTCTTTGTT
Organism: Tetradesmus lagerheimii; assembly: GCA_902809745.2. Taxonomy (NCBI): domain Eukaryota; kingdom Viridiplantae; phylum Chlorophyta; class Chlorophyceae; order Sphaeropleales; family Scenedesmaceae; genus Tetradesmus; species Tetradesmus lagerheimii. The sequence goes on along the minus strand of CADDIJ020002269.1, from coordinate 3,018 downwards.
TGCAGCCACCAGCCTTGAATCGCAAACCACATCTGAGCACCAACACCAGGGTGTCTGCTGTTGCTGCTCCTGCTGCACTGCATTTTACCTCATGCTAGCTGGGTCACGACTACGGTGGCAACGCAGAAGTGTGCAGCTCAACAACCACTACAGGAGAGACGGCTGCAAAGGGTGTCAAGCTGTGGCACTCTGATAAGGAGCTGAGGTTGCTGGGGGCAACTGGCATTCCTGCTTGGCAAGAGGGAAGTGGCGGAGGCAGTCAAGGTCATGCTGCTAGTGCCGTGTGCACGCGTGACGATGGTAAAAAACAAGCGGATTATGCTAGAACAAGCTACGTCATGAGAATTGCCGTGATTGTGTGGCAATCAAGCAATTATGTGCTGTGTCAGGCTGGGATACAAGTTCATGTTCATCCATGGTGGTCAAGCATTGCCATATGAGTGCATGGCAACCGCTGATGCATTACACATTCATCATTAAGCTATCACTTGGTCAACGGGTCGTGGCTGTGGCGCACGACCGTGTGGCACATGATGAGCACCTGCCAGCTGATCATGAGCATACAGCTGCTCAGCTGCAGCTATTGCGACAGCTTTATATGCATGTGTGGATGGTCAAATGATGCCATGGCATTACAGCATGTGTGTCACATGGCAGCTGAGCACTTGGCATGTACAGCGGTTTGGTATGCCTCAAGTGCTGAGGGTTGTAACACATTGGTGCCAGTGCTGTACATGCAGCAACGAAACGTGCATGCAGAAGCCCAAGTCTTCGATATAGTTGGCGAGTGGCGTAGCCACGGGTAACCACTAGTCTTTGCAAAGTAGTGCACTGTGTTTGCACGAAATGCACTGGGGTTTTCTGACCCTCAAAATGACACGTCGATGATAGGGTCCTCCCGCAAGTGTTTCATGACTCAATGTAAGACAGCAATCATCTACTGTAATGTCACACTTGTCGAGCACTGTGGGATTTGAATCTACCTTTCTTGGCTTGACGTCTGTCTGCATCTTCCGCCTCACAGCTGAACCGAGATGTTAAGGATTTAAATCTTAGGCTTTTAGAAGCAGCTGGAGCCGCGATGGAAGGGGAGCTGGACTTGCTGCTGTCTATAGCGGGTGGTCTTGGCCGCTGGCAGTACGTCGATGATCTGAAGCGCGTATACGTCAAGGACGATGACTGTATGTGTAAGTGGAAGTTTGAAGGGGCTGGCACGTTGCGTCATGGCCATTTGCTGCTGCAGCAGGACTACAGGGCTGCTACTGCTTGGCTTATTCTGTAATGTTTGCAGGATCGTTAGTACATGCTCTACGTTCGTGTCTTCTCCCTGCATGCGTTGTACTTACTAGTGGTCCATGTGCGTAAAAGTGCAGCGTGAAGGGGTGATATTCAAGTGACTTGGTGAGAGCTGTGCAGCATGTGTACAAGAAGCCCCCTTGCAGGACAATTGGACGATACATGCATGCTATCTTGGGCAGCTGCATACTATCTACAGCTTCTTGTCCTCCTGATCTCAACTCTAGCGTACTGTTTTAGCAGATAGAATAGCAATAGCCTGATACCTGCGCCTGCTGCTGCTGCCACTGCCTGCTTGAAAGATTTGGCGCGCTGGAGACAGGGACGCCTCCTTCAAGCTGGGGCAGCTGCAGACTTTATACCCCCCCCTTGTCGTGTTTCGAACACCGACCCAAATTGTTTTTTGCTGACAGCAATGTAATGTGATCTAATGTTTGTTCTGTGTCGTTTGCTGCTGCCACAGCCTGCCTCAAAAATCTGGCGCGTTTCTTGAGAAGAGATGATCCAGAGGACCGGGACGTCTTCTTCAAGCTGGGGCAGCTGCAGACCTCACACTTCCTGTCCTGCTCCCGCCACTCACCCACACTGCAATTCTGTTGCGCTGCTGCTGCTCCTGCTGCCGCAACAGCGTGTTTGAAGGACCTGGCACGCTTTCTAAGGAGGGATGATCCAGAAGACCGGGACGCCTTCTTCAAGCTGGGGCAGCTGCAGACTGTTGAGAATGACGTGTGCCCGCTGCTGGTGGCGCACCCGACAGATGCAGAGCTGGTGTACCATGCACGTGAGTGGTGGCGTAACATGTGTGGTTGTTATTAACCAGGAACCATCAGCAGCAGCAATGGTAGCAGACTGTTGAGAACGACGTGTGCCCGCTGCTGGTGGCGCACCCAACAGTTGGGGAGCTGGTGTATCATGCACGTGAGTATATCAAGACCTTAGCAGCAGCAGCAGCAGCAGCAGCAGCAACTGTGTGATATGCACGTGAGTGGCGGCTGTGGGTTGGCAGCCAGCAGCAACAGCAGCAGCAGTGGGGGCAGCAGCACCAATATCAGAAGTTCCGGCTGGAGCGTGGGCGCTGTTGGTGGCGGAACCGACTTACGGAGAACTGGTGTTCGTGCATGCACGTACAGCACACATGATGATGGCTGCAGCAGCAGCAGCAGCAGTGGCGGCGGCAGAGGCAGCGGCGGCTGCTAGTGAGGCGTGGTCACATGCGTTGGTGCTGCAATGCAAGGGTCAAGCATGCAAGAGCTGACTACTGCTTCGGCTGCTTCTGCTTCTGCTGCTGCTGGCAACTAATAATGAAATTATGTTTTGTATGCCTGACAAGCTTCTCTGCTGCTGCTGCTGCTGCAGTCAAGGTGCTCACTTTCATGACCATGCCGGTGGACCCCTTGTCGCATGAGACGCCCACACAGGTGCGCCTAGGAGGCAGCAGCAGCAGCAGCAGCAGCAGTGTTGACAGGAAAGACAGCAACAGCAGCTGCAGCAGGCGGCACAGGCAGCAGTAGCAACAACGACGATGCTTTGGCCTTGTAGCAGTTGCTGCAGCACCAACAGCTGCTGCTGCACTACACTGGAAGCAGCAACAGCAGCCAAAGGCGAGCTGGTGGTGCCAGCTATATCTGTTTAACCATCTTAGTGCTGCTGCTGCTGCTGCTGCTGCTGTCTTCATCATACCCCACAGTTCTCCATCCTAGCGTCCATCAAGCGCTGCTGCAT